>JAGXJF010000450.1:0-196262 GCA_019208055.1 Stipa capillata
TGCTTGATTAGATGTCCTACACATGTATACTACAGCAGCAAGTAAACACGATGCAAACCAAAATAGATAATAAGGTACAAAATAGCGTAAGACCATTAGATAATAGCTAGCAATCCAGGTTTCACAAGAATCATGGTAAGAGTCAAACCAGTTATATATCAACATTTTCAATTCATTCGGGGCAGCCCACACCCCAATTAACTCAGTGTCCATCACAACAACAATTTCAATCCAATAATCTCTCAGACCGTTGCCGGCAAATCGATCACCCTGAGTATAGCGAGTGCATTATCCCTTGGAGGTTGCAAGGCTCCAAGGGCCTGAGACTTACCTTAACTATACCCCAGCCTCGATGCCGGTGACGTCCACGCGTGACAAGGGGAGTAACACGATGAAGTAAACTCAGATTGGTTATAGCGACAAAACTCTTCAAACACCAGGGGTCGCATTCATGGCATCAAATATACCAATCTTATTCATCGCGCACGTACCCCCTTCGGCTCTCACATCTCACCTTAGCACATTCAAGTTGATAGGGCAACAAGTTTAATTCTCAGCCATAGCTAGACTTTACACCCAACACATCCTAACATGCTAGTTTCATCGAATTTTGGGCATACTATTCAAGCAAACATTCCATACGCAATCATATATGGATAAAGCATGTAAATCACAATGTAAATATGCAACAAGCTCTGCTTGCCTTGCTCAAAGTGCTCCTGGTCTTGGTCGAGTTCAAGGGCTTGCTGTCTGTCCTCTTTGGGTTCTATTGCAAGCAACACGAAAGACCGGAAAAGAAATGACAAAAGAGCAAGGATGAGTCCAGCATGAATGCATGATGAATGATGCTAGATATTAACTCCTAAAGTGACCTACTCATGTTATGAGTCTATGGCAGCGAGTATTTTCTTAAGTTGAACTTGTAGGGTACGTTGTTGACCTACCAGGCATGCATGTCAAATTACCTTCGATAGTAGGTTAGGTTTGAAAATTACTAGTCCCAGTAGACGGGCACGGGAGAAGGAGGGAGCTAGGGTTAGCCGGGGAAGAGAGGGAAGGAGAGGCGTGGTCCGAACGGGGCCTTAAATAGGGCGGCCGGTCGGAAGGAGGCCGGGGCAGCGCCGCCCATCGCTGCCTACCAGCGGCGACGACGTGGTGACGGGGTCCCGACAGGTGGGTCCCACGCGGCAGGGGAGAAGGGAGGAGGCGGTAAGGCGGGGAGGCGCCTTCCAAGGGCGAAGGCGGAAAGGCAGGGAGGGGAGGCAGGGTTTTCGGGGTTGGTGGGCCGGCCGAACGCGGCCCAACAGGCCTCGGCCCGAAAATCCTTTTCCTTTTATTTATTCTTTTGTTTTTCTTCTTTCCTAGCAACAGAACCACCTTTTAATTGATTTGAGCATCCAAATGAGCTCCAAATATTTTGAAATTTTTACACAACTTTCAAAACAGATTATAGAACCTACTATAAAATTTTGGGATCATTTGGAGTTAGTTTGACCAGATTTTGAATTCAAAATTCAAATTTGCCCAAAGAGGGGTTTGAACTGTAGCTAGGTTCTAAACATCTCCAAAAATTCTGAAAATTTACAGGTAGCTAGAGTTCTTATATCCATGGCTATTTATAAATTTTTATAACTTTCCATCCATAGGAATATTGCTTAAGCATCTAATTACAATTCAGTCCTTTTTGCAAATTTGATTTCTAACCCCTAAATTGATTAGCAATACATGATATTCGTGGATGAATTTGGAGGAAGGATAATGGTGGGTTGGTCCAGCTAGGAAGCACTAACCTTACCCACCTACTATCGCTAATATTGATGTTTTCTAATTCAAATAAGTTGATTGGTGTTTGCTAAGACTAACTACCGAGGATGAGATATGTACGTATTCTATAAAATATAATCTTTACACATTTAAGTTTATGCAAGTGTTGGTGCGGGAGATGATGGCATGTATGCGAAATGAAATGCAAGACCTACTCGTAGGGTGAAATGGGTATTACAAAACCCCAAGTTGACAAGATCAAAAAGAAGAGGCGGGGAATCACTAAGTGTTACATATGCCATGAAAAGGACATATGGTTGCATCATGTCCCAAAGGTACCTTTCCTAAGCCTATCATTATCAATGATCATTATTCTCTTAGGAAGGATATAAGTGGCAATGTGTTTGCCAAATTTATTGATACCCAAAATGGTTTGAAAAGGAAAAAGACTATTTGGGTAGCCAAGCCTATTGTGACTAACCTCTTAGGACCCAACATTGTTGGGGATCAACAAGCCAAAACTTGATCAATAGGTAATTAGGAGGACATTGGAGATTTGGCCAACTCTTGAAGATGATGAAATCCATCATATGAAAACAATTGAGCCAAGTTAAAAACATCATTGATATATCATCAAATCCAATACACCTCCTTGTGGTAACATGTATTTCAAATCATTTACATTGAAAGTTACAAGCCCCTAGCATGTGTAGGTTTTGTACCTTATATGCTTCTAAATTGTATATATCATACTATGCTAAGTTTTAGTTGACTAGCATGAATAGGTGGTATATAATAAGCATAATAACATATAAAATCCATACTCTTAGTACATACAAGTAAAATTGTCAACTAGTATGCTTAGATTGTGAAAATATAGCATCTCTTGAATGCTTAGTGCATCATATAGTTGACTGTACAAAATTAAGGCTTATGTGCCTTTTATTTCGATTTTATTTGGCTCTTATGAGAATTTCATGGTCTATCACATTATGGGGGAGTGTTATGCCTTGTGCATATCACTAGTCAAGAAAATGTGAACATGTGAGAAATACCACATAATATTGATATCATTGCTTATCTAGTTGTTGTGTGGCATGTCAAGCTCACATAAGACCGAAATCGAAACATCCATTATTGATCCATGTGTGTTATATTTGGAAGCTTGAGATTTTAAGTGCTTCTAGCTCTAACAATCTCAAGAACCTTTGTTGGATCATCGCTTTGTCTGGACTATCACCAATTATAGCTCGTCTTGATTATATGGTGATAGTTGGTGGCATGAAAAAATATTTTTTTGAGCTTTGTGCTCATGTCTCTATTCCTGTTTTGAAACTGTGTCTGGAGTATCTGGACCTGTTAGTCTGGAATATCCGACTATCCTCCCAAGGGCTGATATATCTTTTTAGTGCATCTGGAGTATCCAAAAAAAATTCCCCGGAATCTCCGGGCCCCGGAATGTCCGGATGCACCCGAAATCTCCGGGTGTCTAGTTTCAGCATGAGTTGAGAATTCTTTTAGCGTGCTTTATCTATCTAAATGGTTTCTATGTGTGTTAAGCTTATATGATCATTCTTATAATATCTCTAACAAAGCTTAAACTTTTTCCTCTAGTTTATGTGTTAAACTATGTGGTTGATCTCTTGTGTTGAGTTTGATACAATTTGGACAACTTTGTGTTTGATGGCTATTCATATGGATCTTCGTTTTAATGAGATATCTTTTGTCCAAATTGTATCCTTGTGATCTTTGGTATGTCATGCTTGCATGTTCAAATTTGATAGGGATATATATAGCTTGTTTGCTTCCTTTGATCTAACTCATAAGGAAAACTCCTCCCAAAGTCTTAAATGGTTAAAGTGTGCATGATATCTCAATTGTACCAATTTCATACTTATATGCACATATTTTTGGAGAGTTTTGCTCTATGTGTTGAGGTTATTACTAACCTCTTCGGACCCAATGAGTTTGGGGACCAAATTGTACTTAAATGTGTTTTAGGTACAATGGAGATGCATTGGATACATCTCTTACTCATAAAGAATGCCTTCTCAATTATTATCAATTGGTATCAATACATAATGAAAGAGAAAGACACCAATTGCTAAGTGGAAGCCAAGCTAGGATGAAAAACTACCTTCTACTTCTCTCCAATGCTATCTCGATAAAACTACCTTCTACTTCTCTCCAATGCTATCTCGATAAAAACTACCTTCTACTTCTCTCCAATGCTATCTCGGTAACTCATACTCCATTAATGCATCTAATGAAAAGGATTCAACCTTTTGTAGGTTGCATCATAGCATGAAAACTAATTGCGAAAATGTGTTTTTGGCAAGTGCCTAAAAATCTCTTTATTACAAATATGAGCAAATTGAAGTAGCATAGTTTGTGAGATCTATAAAATCATGTTCATGATTCATTAATTCCAAATATGCAAATGAATTCGTATCAAATGCTTAAGTCTCTCTCATGTGCAATATTGATGAAAATTGGAAAAATTATCTATTTTTGCTTGAGGTATATAGGCTTTAGTTCGAAACATCTCAACTATTGCTATATTTGGTTTCTTTTGTTAGTTGGGATGTGTAGAACTCTCTCCTCTAGTACGTTTTTCCCTCTAGTGGCTATCTTGAAAATTTTTTATAATGTTCAACTTGAGCTAAGTCTATTGCTTCCTTATCATTGATCCATCCTTAGTAGCTTTGATACACATATTCTCTTCTTCCTTTGTGGGAGTTTAGGGGAGTAGATTAGGATGGGTATAGGAAGCTAATGAATGCCTATTCCTTTTATTTCATATTTCTTGGTGCACTCGTGTTTAGATATATTCTGGACGCATGCTTATTTTTGCCTTCAATTGGAATATTTCTCAATTGGTATCTTTTGTCTCTTGTCCAAGATATATCTTTTAGATCCTGTGGATGCATATTAGACATGTGAAGTGCTTAAATGTCATATCTTAACACATTGTTGTATTCTTTGGATCCATAGTATAGTGTGATCTCCTCAAACCATTCATAATTGGATAAGTGCATTTCATTTCACTCAAATTATAAGAAGTGCACACAGTTTGGGGGAGCTCATACTATACGTGGTGGTGCATTAGCTTTTGATCACTCCTTTGTGGGAGAAGGCTAGTATTCTTGACAAGACCTCCAAAATTCTTCCATTTTGGCATCGATGTCAATTGGGGGAGAATTTGTAGAGGTTATATTTGTTTGAGGGTTCCTGCTTTTATTGATGGAGAATTTGTAAAAAGGTTAAAATGGAGGAGGAGAAGTGTGCATACTTGGCTTTGCATTTAGCTTTGCATAATTAGTGTGATATCTTTGTGATATTCTTGGTAGCTTGCATGCATCTTTAATTGTGATATGTATATTGTCATGCTTGTTTCTTTAGTTCATATGTAGAAGTGAAACTCCATTCAAAATTTGAAATAAACAATATATGCAATGATATTCAAGATTCATTCACACATGCATAGATTGTGGGGGAGTTTGCTTTATACATATGATTGGTTCCATTAACATCAAAACCTTAGCGGTGTTTGATGCTAGTAAAGCCAGTTTTGGTAACATTTAACAACTTTGTGATCTTTAAATGCTACCAAAACTTGTTCTTAGTATACATATTATTCTCGGATGAGATGTATACTTAGAAATTTATTTTTCAAATATAACCCTCTAGTTAGATTGTCATCAATTACCAAAATGGGGGAGATTGAAGGTTTATCTAGCCCCTAAGTATGGTTTTGGTAATTAATGACAATACCTATGGACTAATAGTTGTGTTTAGAATTGTTTGTGAGTTTATGTTCCATAGGTGATGCATGAGGATAGAAAGATGGATTCTTAAGGAATGGCATGAGAGTAAAAGAGATGCATCGAGATCAATGAGCTCTAGGTAATGCTCATGTGATCAAGAAGAAGATAGAAAGAACAAAACCTCAGAGATGATCGATTAGAAGATAAAGAGGAAGTCCATGAGTGGACTTGATACGATTGACAATAGAGCATGAAGGCTAAGTCACTAGTGTGGTTCAAGTGACTAAAGGTATGCTATTGTTAATAATATTTATGGACTAACCTGTTTACTTTGTGATCAAGTGTGTTGGGGTTAGGGTCCATACACTCATATGTTGAGCTAAAGGATTGAAAGAAAAATCCATAAGTTGGATTGAAGTGAAGAGTTGACCAAGATGAAGGAGCTCATGTCAATGAACTCACGATGGTCAAAAAGAAGTGCTCATGAGTTGAGCAAAGGTGATCAAGACATGATGCTAGGAGTTCAAAAGAAGAACACTAGTTGTGGCTTCGTGTGATCGAATGAAGGTAAGAAATTGCGTATTGCTTTTGATCACTAAACCTATGCGCTATATGCTTTGTGTAAATGTGAGGGTTAGGTGTGAGTCATGGGCATGCAACAAGATGTCGAGTTCATGAAGCCCATGGGAAGATGACATCAAGTGGAGATAGTCATCGAGTTGAGATGTGCAAGTTTCAACACGAGCATCATGAGAAGATATATGCTTGAAGCTTGCGGTCCACCGAGTAAAGATGGACAAGTGAAGATGATGTGAAGAGAAAGCCTTATATGCTTGGTGCATGTGGAGCTATCATTTAGACTTCATCAAGCTTCCGAAGATTGAGAAAGGATCGAGATAGAAGCGAGGATAAAGATCATCATCGAGCTCAAGTGAAGTTGATGACGAGCATAGAAGAGCAATGATAAGCGACGGGACTTGGATGGTGTGTTCGTCAAGTCCGGCAAGGATTGCTCAAGGCAAAGGTATGCCATAGACTAGGGTTTCTAGTTTTGCCGGTCTCACGGTGTTTGGTGGGAGACCGGGTTATAGGTTCGATAGCCGTACTATCAAGAGGGGCTACCGAACGTGTAGCGTGATCATATCGGTTATTAGATGCTCAAACCTAGGATGTGTGCGGATCGTGTTTTGTCAGGAAGTCTAGATCTTAGTGTTCTTGGTTCCTGTCTGAGTAGAGGCGGTCTAACCGGCCTAGTGAGGCGGCCTGACTGGCCTGGCTCTGTTTTGAGCTGCTTTGGGTCTATTACCCGGAGTTTCCGGGTGGTCTTGAGCTGTTTTGGGGTGCTCTCGGCCAAGTACCCGGAGTATCCGAGTAGTCCCGGAGTGTCGGGTTGGGCCGAAATGTCCGGATGTGTTGTTCTCCGTGTGTCAAGAGTCCAACGGCTAGTTTGTAGCCGTTGGATTTGTGTATCCGGAGTGTCCGGGGGTGTTACCCCGGAATGTCCGGATGTGATGCCGAGCTCCGAACGGCTAGTTTTTGGGAGAGGTGTATTTATACCCCTTGCCCTCCTTGTGGGGGGATGTTGCTCATTTTGCTTTGTGCAGTGGCTGGTGAGGTGTTAGAACTTGGTGTTCCACCTTTGAGTGCTCTGCTCTACTCTCCAAAGCATATTTTGTGAGATTCAAAGTCTTTGTGACTTAGTGAGAAAGAGGAGAGGTGTGAGAGGTGTGTTTGAGCATTCGGTAGCCCACGCTTAGCGCATTAGTTGCGTGAGTTTGAGTATTCAGCGTCGATTGCGTTCGAGCACGTGTCCGAGACTCTATTACTCTTGGAGGCCACCGACTCGTAGACGGCTTGGTGGTGGTGGCTCAGTGATCTCGTCAAGAAGCTTGTGAGGAGGCCCGGGAGATTGTGAAGTGGTTGTGGAGCTCACCATCTCCGGAGTGGAGGAAGAAGCTAGCTGTAGTGGTCGGGTAGACGCCAGACGTCCTTGAGGGATAAAGGCTTGAAAGGAAGCAAGCTTGTGATCATGAGTATTGAGCTCCCCAAACCGAGACGTAGGGTATCGGTGGATACCCAAACTTCGGTACAAATCTTTGTGTCACCGTATCTCTTTACTTTCATGCATTATATTGATAATCTTGTCTTGTAATTCATTCTTGCTATATTGTATATCTTGTGTAGAATTGAATTGCTTGCCATATTCTATTGCTAGTTTATCTCTCTAAGTTCATAATCATACACTTGTTGTTACACTAGTTGAACCTAGTTCTCGTGGTGGATAATCTAGTCCATAGCCAATAGTTTAACTCCGCATTTAAATTGGCTTAAATTGATTAGAAGTTTTGATTGCCTATTCACCCCCCTCTAGGAGACATTTTGGTCCTTTCACCTTCCTTGCAAATTGCCATTGACATCCTAATTAAAATCGGATCAAAGAAAAGCATTGACGATGGATCTACAGGACTACCCGATTACCATACATATCTTCCTAGTAAAAAATAGCATACCCTCTACTTATAAAGTTTTATTAACATATGCTAATCAAACACATTATATTTACCCCATGTAGGACCGGATTGCCCAAATCAGCAAATTACAGTAAGAGAATGAACATGAATTTATGAAATCTAATAGCATGGCAAAGCAAAGAAGGCTATAGTCAAACAAATCAAACCATTTGTCCGAATTAAATCTTCTGTGCTAGGGTTCGTACCTGAGATTATGGAAGGAAAAATGACAGAACTGGAAGAAGAAGCAGTATCCTGACCTTTGCTATGGCTGACTTGTCGTTGCTGACTATCCCATGGCTCAGACCCTAATGGTACCTTGCTGTCCACCCTTGACGATACCCAATAGTCCGTCATCCCTGCCAAGGTATGTAGCACTGCCCCTACCAGGAATTCTCTCTCGCCTTTTACCACCACTCAGCTGCAGATCTACGATAGACCGCGCCTGTCAACACCAATCTTCTTCGGCAATATCTCCAGGTACTAGAGGTTACCTTGCCTGGTTTAGGAGGAGAGGCAATGGACAAAATAAGAGGAATCGAGGGTCACGGGTAAGTTCGGAGTCAGATAGTGAAAATACCCCTTTGCCTTTTTGTCTTTCCCACCCCGACCTCAGCAGAGTCGACTTGACTACAGACAAACAGCCGCTAGGGTTTGAGGCCGTCGACCGGACCTTCCTCATCGGCAAGGCTACCATATTCATTCTACCGCCTCTAATCAGTCAAATCGCTAGGTCGTCCACCCACCGGTCACCGCAGCTTACCCCTATGTCACACCCTGATATTCATCGTTCGGATTTCCCGAAAACCTAAACTCTAGAATGCATATATGCGTATATGTCTTAATCTTGCCATGCATATTTGGATTTCAGTTTTTCTCGAACATGATATTTCATGGGGAGCACTTGAGTTAGTTGCTCTATCATGCAACGAACCCGAGTCACCACCCTATCATCGCATGTGCTTAAAACCCCAAAATCCTAAATCGGACACACGCACCGTATATGCACGAGCTGTCCGAACCCTAAACCTAAGTGGCAACTCGCCCATCCTTACTCCCGACACTCCAGATATAAATCCTAACCTCCCCATACCCTACCTCAGTCGTGTCGTCGCCCGAAACCCTAAATCTAACCTGTCGCTCTATTTCCTAAATAATACCTTTATCGGGCAGAAACCCTAAAATCTATATTGCATGTATTTTCTTCCATCCAAAAATTCTAGAAAATTTTTATAAAATATCTAAGACTATTTTTCACCCATTTATAAAATAATATATGTGGGCCCAGTTCAAAATTTTTGGGTTACATCCAAAATGGTATTTAGGTCAAAATTCCACTTTGAACTACAACCTCTCCAAATCTTCCTCAAAAAAATTCCATAAAATTCTACAAGGCTCATCTCAGTATCCATGTTTCAAATATGAAAAAACATACACATGTCTAGTTCAGAAATTTTGCACAAATCCTGTCGAACACCTTTGATCCATTTTACCTCTTCCATGAAATCCAGCTCAACCCTTATCCAATTGCTCCCAAATTTTTACGTGAGCTTCTACTCCAGCCAAGGGCCCTCCCCTACCCCTTCTTCCCTCAGTGCAAAGTCTTAATCCACAGTCTTCAACTCCCATGTCAATCCATGCCGACAATGGCAAGCCATGGCTAACCCTAATCCACACGGATTCCCCAAGCCAACTCCTGCCTTTCCATTCTCTGGTCATCTCAACACCGTGAACCCACTCAGACATCTTCCCCGCATGCCAAGATACCCCTGGCACACGTATGTCACTCGGGAGCGCGCTCTGACACGCTCTGGACTCACTCCCGCGCGTGGCAAGGTCAACCAGCAACAGCCCCGCTTCATCTCTTCTCCCATCGCCAGCTAGCTAACTCCCGCACGTCAAAACCTTGCTCTGGACACCAGTAAGCTACATGCATCAGTGAATGGTCCTTGCGCTCTCCCAGCTCAATGCACAACCGAGTCCAGCGGCACTCCATTACTCCTCCCTCACCCGCGGCTATAAGAAAGCTCCCTGAGCTCCTTTCTTCTTCGCGCCTCCTCTTTTCTTCCAAACGCTAGCTCTTTCAAGCTCCACTCAAGCTCAAGTCCTTTCCCTCCCCAGCATCAAGTACAGCCACCAATCTCCTCTGGACATCGTCGCCATCCTGCTCCAGCAACCGCGCAAGCCCTCCGACCACAAAAATGGAATCCCACTGATCTCCTGAACCCAAAGGTAGCAGCCGATTCCTCCAACACCCTCTGAACCGGCCGCAATTGCTCGCCGTCAATTCCACTAGAGCATCACCGGAGATCAAGGATTCCTCGCCTGAACCCTTCCCGCGCACACTGTTGCTCAGTCGCTGACGTGTGAGCCACAGCTGGTTTTAACACCTGTACCGTTTCGCGTAAACGAGGCCCACCCGTCGGGTTAAGTGGAGGCGCATTCCTTCCAGTACGCCTCCTCTCGGGTGAAGCATATTCCTAGCCAAGCTACTTAGCCCCACTCATTTCCTTTCCGAAGACGTCTCTGTCCTTTACGCCTTCGACGTCACACTCTTTCGGAGCCGGTTTTCCAGTTCAGAACCGGTTCTACCTTTGGTTCGGCCGGTTTAGCACCTTAACGGCCGGTTCTCAGAAAACCCCCAAAATAAAAGTTGCTCCCAGAATTATTTCCCATCTTTTGGTTCAAACCAATTTTCAAAATTCAAATTTTCATTACTGTACAGAGAGTAAATTTAAATCTCCTTTTAAATTCAAACTTCTTTTGAACTTTTGATCCCTACCAACAATTTCTAACATGTTGAAGCCCTAATCTTCTGAACTTTAACACAAGGAGCACATATATTCGCAAAAGAGGAAGAAGGCATAGCTAAACCCTAAAAACCCTAATTTCCTAATTTCATGCATATATATAGTACCCAACTATGTTGAACTTCATCAAAAAGAATATTCTCCAGCCTCTTTCAAACCCCAAGTCTCTGGACTCTCCTTCCGTCTTGTTAAACAAGGACTTCCAAGTAGTAAAGTCATAAAACGTGAAACCCTAACTTAAGTAGTCCCCACATAAGATATAAAAACAACAACTCTTGTTTTCTTTCTTTTTCGATCATGTTTGCAAAACATGGCATATGTTCTACATTGAGTTTTCCCTCTTGGTTCTTTGACGCGTTTGGATTCTTATTGGTGTTATTTGGAAACGTGTAGTTGACGGTGTGAGGTACGTTCGTCAGGAGGAACCCGAAGCGTCCCCGCGTCCAGATCAAGACCAGGAACTGCCAAGCAAGCTCTCCACCCTTGATCATGTTGAATCCCAAGTTTAAGAATTATATTTTGCTTTACGAAACATGCATGCTATGTTTTATACCCGTTATTTTATGTAGAGTAGTTATGGCCGATGCTTAGAAAACCCTAGCTTAACCCTGTATTCCTTGTCACCCTAAGGGACTACATATTCCAGAAAGGTTATTGGAAAACTAGGGTAGAATATGTATGTATGCTTAGCCCCGCAATAGGAAAGTAGGTTTTCAAAAAGGAAAGAAATACCCCATATTTCATGTGGTGATAATTTGAAAACGGACCGTCGTGTCCGGAGGAGTATGAAGGTAGTTTATCCTTGGGTTTGGGATACTTTATGTCGCGATACGCACAGACGAAGTGCCTTCTCGACTGTACATATCTCACAGAGTAGCACGACAGAAGCATGGCAGTGGTTCAAATATTACAAACTCAATCACAAACTCGTAATACAACAGAAAATCTTATAACATATTCCCAAAAGTACGGGGAATTTAAAACCGTTATCGTTTGGCTACAGCAAAAGTCTCCGCTACTATTCTCGACTCACTTGACCTATTAACTACTCGGTGTTGCCTTTGTCGGGGAACTCGATGTAGTAGTCGATGCCTCCGTCTTCCTTGGCTGTCGCTTGCTCTTCGGGGACTTCTTCGTCGATCTCGACGTAGACTACCTCCTCCTCCGTCGTCGGCTCACAGCCTACTCAAAGGAATTAGATAGAGGGATGAGTACAGAAGGTACTCAACAAGTCCAGGAATAGCAAAGAGGTGTTTGATGCACTATCTACTGAGAACGGCAACGTTCTCCAAAAGCAATGCAGCTGGAGAAGGTAAGAGAGTCAAGTTTTAATTAAAGAGGCTAATGATCTCATGTCTCACAAGCTGCTAGGATTCCCGATGAATCCCTTTTTGCCGGGTTCGCAGTTCCAACCGGGAACACGGAGTGACAATGCCACAATTCTATACACTCTGCAGAGGTGCGCAACTGTACCCACAAACGACTACAGTCATGTATCTGAGGTGGCCAAGCCTCATCTACACTCCCGAGGTCACAGAGCCGTTTCGCCGCCCGCTCGGCCATACTCCACGTCGTAGTCCCGCCCAAACTGGCCGAGGACTACCGGTCCCAATTCCTAATGTGGTTAGCCGGCGTACGACCAATGCCACTTCTACCAACATGATGTGACTATCCGGCTTACGGATAATATCACCTGTGACTAGCCGTCCTACGACCAATATCACCTGTGACTAGCCGTCCTACGACCAATATCACCTTCCCGGTAGTCGATCTCACTACCGAGGTCTTGCGTTCCCAGGGGAGTATGAACCTAGGGTAAAGGGTACTTTAGCTCAGCCCCGCCCATACAGGGTATGTGGTAAGCACGTTCGCTATGGCCCTTAAGCACATTCGATCATTGGTTGCATTAACCTTATATGAAACATTCCCGTGTGATGAAATCCACCTTCCCAAATGTGCCAAACTGCACCCATACCAGGATTTCATCACCCGCCATGCGATCACCCAAGAACCGGCGATCAAAACAGAACAACAACAGTTGATTGAACTTTAGAAAGTAAGTTTTGTGCAGGTTGTAGACAAGAGGGAAATCGAAGGACATTCTCAACGGACATGAACAAGAAACTGGACTTGCCTGGTAGCGGGTTTGAAATGGAGTCCGACGGGTTGATTGGTTGAACTCCGGCTTCTGAAGAAAAAGCAATGTAGTCCGATAAGGACTAATTCAAAAGAATTCCAAATGTGAATGCAATGACATGGCATGGGATGCATGAATTGCAGTTGTTATCAAAGTCTTTAAAACTATACTTCTTAAGATTTTCTTGAGGACTCAAAATTCTCTAAGGATAATTTAAACGCTAAACATTTAAAACCCTATATTCATCCTTTACATGATAGTGATTATCAACTCAATCTTTGTCTTCTGCATTTGAGATTCCAATTTGTCTTATTTAATCCAATGTTCTTATCTCAGAATTTACAGAGGATTTCAAGAAGATTAACTTAAGTTTCACTTTTCTTTTAAGGAGCAAAATGTATTACTCAATTTAGGATAATGGCCAAGCTCTGGTTATTTTCAAGATTTATATGGATTCTAAAGCTGAGTTAATATATTGTCATGATCCAATCCCCTTTAGGAGTTCAATTCATGATTTAAATCCTTTCCCCTTTTTTTATTTTTATTGGTATAAAGGATTTAGCTAGGAATCCTAAAAATTAACTCAAGATTTAACCTCTTTAGAAGAGAATAGTGCATCTTTCTTTAGTTTTAGAAAAATCTAAACTTCCTAGATAGGTTTAGATTCTTTCTTCAAGAAATTACTTAAAGTTAAATATTCGTTAAGGTTTTAAACTTTTAGCATATCTATACATACATAGACATTTCTCCTTTTCCTTTTATTCTTTTATTCCTATTTCCTTTTCCATTTTCCATTTTTATTTTATTTCTTCTTAATTTTTCCTTTATTTCTTTTATTCCCCTTCTCTTTCTTCACCTCTATCTGCACCCTTGTCTTTCTCTTTTCCCATCTCCCGACCGGTGCTCCCCTGCTCCCTCTAAGCGCCGCCGCCGGCTCCTCTCGAGCTCTCCCCTGGCGCCGCCGGTGCCTCCCCTCCTCTGGACACACCGCCGCCGCCTAGAGCCTCGGGCTCGGTCCTCCGCGCCGCCGCCTTGCGCCGCCAATGGTGCCGCCGCCGGTGTCCTTCCTCGGGTCGCACGAGCCTAGAGCTCGCCTGGCCTCTCTCCACGCCACGGTGGCCTCTCGGGTGCCGCCTCCTTGCGCCGCTCCGCTCGGCGCCGCTCGTCACCGGCGCCCCCCCCATCACCTCGCCTCGGCCGCCGCCCGGGGTGGTTGCGGCCGGCGTCGCAGCCCCACCGCCGGTGGTGCTCCGCCGTGCTCGCCTCCCGATGGTGGCGCGCCGTGGCTCCCCTTGCCGCTAGCCTCTCTTCATCGGTAAGTCTTCCTATCCCTTTTCTCTTCTATTCTCCCCAATTCCTCAATTCCAAAATTCCCCAATTAGCCCCTTTGATTTTAGGGTTCGATTATGTGATTTGATGTTTATGCTATTTGAGTATTTAACCTTAATAAGAACAGATGCTACTCTTAATCCTGGCCTTTTTATGACTTTTTCATGTATGAATATCAAACTCAAGAGATTTGACTGGCAAGAACAGAGCTAAACTTGATCCTTAGCTAAGTATGTTGATGTTTGGCATTTAAATGTTTGATGACAGAGCTGATAAGAATAGGTATTGCACTTGATTTGGGTTGCTTATATGCGTGTATGGTTCATATATAGATGCTTGGAAGCTGATAAGAACATGCACTATACTCTTCCTTAGCTTTTTCTTACTGGTTTCATGCATAAACCTATATGCATTTGTGTAGCAACTGAAAAACAGATACTACTCTGTTAGCTACCTATGTGATCTTTCTTTGATTGATTGCTGATGAGAACAGACACTAAGCTTGACCTTAGTTTCCCAGTTCTAGGTCTTGCCCGTGCCTCCTTATTCTCCCTTTAGTGGTCCAGATTTTTAGCCAGTGCTAGTAATGAATGTTATTCATGCTAATTCATGTTTTAGGAATGACTTGCTGATATTCTACGATTATGAGCTAATGTTTGTTATTATTCTTTGAGGTTTAACCCTACTGTCCCATGCCTTTCTGTCAAACATGCTCAGTTGTTCTAAACCTATCCTTCATCAGAGTGGCTCTATGCATTTTCTCTTTAGCAAAAAATGTTGTTACTTTGTCTCTGGTCAGTTAACAAGGATGCTTAAGTATCTAAGGTCCTATGTGCGTGTTCATAGGTGTATGTGCATGTATCTAGAAACTGACTTACTGCTGTGCACTCGGTTAACTAATGGTATCATTATATTTAACCTTTACCTATTTCTGACACATTCTTATCTGGGGAAGTGATTGAGAATTTGAGAGAATCTGAGGAGAACATATGCTACACTTGGTCTTGGTCATTTTCTGGTAAGAGCAGATGCTCTACTGATTGTTGGTTCATGTGTTTACTTGCGATGCTCGTTATGTATCAGCTTAATTAAACTGATAAGAGCAAGGATACTACCCTTGATCCCTTTCCATCCGAATGCATATATTGCTATGTGTGTTAGCTTGGCTATCTAAAGAACAGATACTAACTTGCTTCTAGTTGATTCCTTCTTGCCTCTCTTATATATATGCCTATATCAGTTTAGTCAAACTGAAGGACAGATTCTACATATTTTTGCCTACTTGCTGCCTTGACATGTATATATATGTGGGGATTCTCTAAGAAGAAACTGAGAAGATGATAGGGAATAAAATTTGGTAAGAACAGACACGGTGCTTGGTCTTAGCTGGTCGTTTTCCTGGTTCTCCTAGACACATGCATGTCCCTATATCAGCTTATTAAGCTGAAAGACAGATATTACACATGTTGCCTATTCGGCTGCCTTAACATCTACATTGAGGTGCTTTACTGGATATAAGCATTTCCATGCTTTCTTCGTGAATATGCGTATACCAGTTCATTTTCTGATAAGAACAGATATACTGTAGTGATGCCTAGTTGTTGCCTTATTTCAGTGTGATGTTTTCTGAGAAAGGAAATTTTTGGGAAAGTTTTGGATCTAGAAACCTAATAGGAACAGATTGCTACTAATGCTGCCTAACAAAACCCTATGATGAATCTAGAAACCTGAGGATTTTTGTTTGAGAGTTCCTATGGTGCCAATGATAAGAACAGATGCTACCAAAACTCTACAAAAATTCCCGTGATGCAAAATAGATTCTGAGGGTCCCTTCATCATGAAATCTCCTTATGCATGCAACCTTTATGGGTTTGTATGCTTGCAAGGTTGTTTACCTTGTCTCAGTTTGGGCAATGGTAAGCTGGCTCCTTAGGTTGCTGATCCCCCCTTGCGCTCCTAGTCCTGCTAATGGCCTGCCCTCTTCTTCACCTTGGCTGGTCCTGCTGCTCCTTTGCTTTCTTGGTCTTGCTCCTCAGCTTGCTGATGGTCCCCGTCTTCCCCTACTCCTGATGGTCTCCTGCTGCTCCTCTTGTTCTTGTCACCTTGGTCTCCTGGAGTTTAACTTCTTGATGGCTTAGGTTCCTACTCCTTTTCCTTGCACTGATGATTCCTATGAGAGCTGTGGTGATGCTGGCTGCTGCTCTGGTTTCCTGGAATGGTGGTCTTCCGGTGAACTACTACTATGGCTGTGTTGCTTCACTTGGACTAGTACTGCTGCTCCTCCTGCCGTTGCTCCCTAAGTGCCTAACGTGTGCCTTGGTTTCTTCGATGGAACTTGTGCTGCCACCTCATGCTGCCTTGTTACACGTGGCTGTTCGTTGGATTTCTCAGTTGCCTTACTTGCTGCGTGCTGCTGGTTTTTCTCAGGCTTGGCTTACAAGCTACGTTACCTCTGGATCATGTGTTGGCTGAGAGATATTTACTTGTCACATGCAAGTGTGCATTTTACTGGCTGTTTTAGACTTCGATGGGTTGCCTTATGAACCAAGGAATTTGGCTACAGCCCAAACTACAATTACCGATTGAGGAATTTGGAATTGATGGCTGCCTCATGTTTTGGTTTTTAAGTCATTTCCTTTTAAAAGCAAAACCCACGGAGGTAATTAAAATAGAGAGAATAAAATTATTTTCTATTACCTCTCACCTCTTTTATCTGGTATATATATATATATGTATTTAGATTGTCCAATGAGGGTCTTAGCCTCGTGGCCCTCGGACACTTTGAAAATAAAATGTTTTCAAAACTATTTTTCCAACACTAAAAATTATTTAGGACATCGGCATGGCTTTGCCCCCCGCGGCTAACGCTGCGGATGTCGGCGGAACTGTGCCGGTGTCCACTCGTATTTTAAAACGTCCGATTCGAAAACCTACCTCCTACAGCAACGGCAGAAATCCAACCGGTCTCGAGTGCATATACTCGACATCCTCAGATTTCGCCTACATTTTCGAAGAATCCTCCCCCCTCCGACTCTCGGTGGTCCTCGACTGCTCAAGACTTGAAGACTCGGAAGATTCGGAGATTAGGACTAGATGGTGTATAGGTAGAATGAATAACTTGATGTAATCTTTTTCCTTCTTCTTTATTCTTTTTGTAACAATGTTGTATTATGACATTTGTATTTTATATTTCAATTAATAAAGCTTCTCTTTTCTTATATATATGAATTCGTATGAATGCTTACGGTGTATGCCATGTATGATATGAATGCACAAACAAGTCCTCCCCTCCTACTCTCATCGACCTATTCCCGACGTAGCTCAAATAGAATCAGGTCAACTCAGCAGCGCGAGTTGACCTGACTTCCCCCTCACACTTCTCTCGATTACTCGTAAATTTAGGGTTCTCACACTTTACCACAAAAAAGTTTTCGCTGAAACCTGAAAAACAAAATGGAGAAGATTTTGATCCGGGTCGAAAATGAAGGGGGAAAGCGGGAAGCTTGTTAAAGGGCGAGGTAAGGCCCGGTGTGGTTCTCGCTGCTTGTTTACAGGAGTGGTGTGAAGTCCCTCTCGGATCACCTAAGGACCGATCTTAAGTGTCGTTTGGCCAAGTCTTACCGTACGTCCACATGTCCTTTATGTGAAGGACTTGACCTAGTACCTGGCCTGGACTAGCATGAACCCATAGGTAGTGTGTAGCGTGCAGATGAGGTTGTAGCCTCTGTAGAGAAAAGTTTCCGCGGGAAAGCGATGGCTTGTTCGCCATAAAGTTGGGACACCAACCTCCTTGCAAGTGATGATACTGACTCAAGCTAGGTTTGGGATATGTCCTTCTGGCGGGTTCATGTCTGGGTTCACACCGGCGAAGAGTCTCGTTGTACTAGCTCTGGTAGTATGCGGTGCACAGTATGCCCAGGGTGACCTACATCGCGTGGGTAAAGCCGTACCACCTCTACAGAGGGTAAAAACTATTCGAATAGCCGTGTCCACGATCAAGGACGAACTTGGTTAGGCCACACTAAAGTAGTTTGGGTTGCAAAATCTAAAATTGTGGTTATGGGTTTAAGGACACGATCCGCCGAGTTCGCAAGGTGACTTGAAAGACCCCCGCAGTAGCGGGAGGAGTAGAGAAAAGGGTTCCCGTCATAGCGGGCAACCGTTGGTATCCCCGTATGTACCGGGTGCGCTATGTCTCCCTGAGGAATCAGGCGATTACCGTGTTTTCGTTGGTATCCCCGTATGTACCGGTTGAGCTATGTCTCCCTGAGAAATCGGGCGATTACCATGCTTTGCCGTTATAGCGGAAAGCACAGAGATGATCTCCCCGTTGTAACGGGAAGAGTGATATAAGCAGGTACCTTATCTCATTGCGTCGAGATGTTTTGCTAAAATTGCTTTAATATCTATTTACATATTCCAAATGCAAACTTATTTTCCCGCACAATATGAAACCTAGGATAGAGCCAATTTCTTGATAATTCCCTTGCATGCTCATATCCGTGATAAACTCCCTGGCGGAGTGCTTGCGAGTACATTCAATGTACTCACCTGGCTTGTTATGTGGCCAAACGAGGAGGAGGAGTACCAGTCCGGAGAAAGCAACACTGATTTCGAGGCGTAGGGTTTCTCCCCCAATCAGTTGCCTGTGGTTCGGCATATTGATGGGCTATCTACCGCGTGTTTACTTCAGCTGCTGTTTTAAATTGGGCCAATAGGCCCAGTTTGTACTATTGAAGACCAAATATGGCTAAGTGTGTAATGAACGATGTATTACATGTCTATGCTACCAAGTGCTTGTGTGTATCGGCTATTGATCCAGGGACCAATACAGTAAACACAAGGGTTTATCCGGTCTCAAAACCGGGTACGCCACAAGCTTGGTATCAGAGCCTGCTGACTGTAGGAAAACCCTAGATAGCATGGCCGTTAGTTAGAGTCTAGGATATAAAACTATTTTCCAAAAATTTAAAAGTAAAAAGAACTAGCTAAAAACTCTGGTATTCTCATCCCCTCTAGTCTTCTCTTACCTCCTCCAATTTTCTGAACCTTCAATCAAATCTTACTCACCTTGGTTCTTGTTTCAAAAATCTCATAGATGGGTTCGATCGAGAAGTACGGCAAGACCTGTGCAGCCAAGACCCCAGGATTTCCACAGCTGCCGCGAGAAGCTATTGATCGATGTGGAGGACTGTCTTTTTCGGAGTACCATGTCTTCAAGTAGAAGATGACTGAGGATTCAACCGAGTATTGGGCAAGAGTCATCATCTTCTGCAACAGGAGCCGAGACAGCCGAGCTTACAACTTCACGGGACCCCGGAGTCGAGTACCCTGCTAGGCCATCCAGAGAGCGGCCTACAGGGCACTTGCTCATCTACGCCATGAGTTGATCGAGTTAGCCAACCATAGGGCTACCCAATTCTTCCCACAGCAACCCACCATGGAGAACCTCCGAATCTACATCTCGGCGGACCAGGAAGACAATCCAGCTATCGCGAACCTGGCGCGTTATGTGAAAGCTCAGGACACCCTGACCTACCGAGCCCTCGCCAAGCTGAAGGAAGTGTGTGAAGAGCTGCAACGTGTGCGTGGACAGTTGAAGCTAGCCACGACGCGGCAGCAGAGAACTGCTACCACTAATACTGAAGCCCCAGAGTACCGTGACATCCACGTCGTCGGCGAAGACCTGCCGCAGCCACCACCCAAGAAACGGTGCGGCAATGCTCGAGAGTATATACGGAGATTCACAGCGGGAGCAGGATCCTCTCGCACCACCCAAGGACCGCCTAATCCGACCCCAACTTCCGAGGTAAGGAACGACGCTGAAGATGAGGACGACTCAGAAGAAGACCCAAAAGAAAGAGAACCCGAAGAAGCGGAAGACACGGATGAGGTGTAGATCGTAGTGTAGACCGCTAGGGCTCATTGTACTTATCACAATGAGCCACATGTCCATGTAAATAAATAAGTAGACGTTGCTTGTGTAGTAGTAAGGGACTGTGGTCCTTAGGACCTTGTGATGTACTCTTGTGTGTACCGTGTGTGGTACAAGCAGGTACCTTATCTCGTTGCATCGAGATGTTTTGCTAAAACTGCTTTAATATCTATTTACATATTCCAAATGCAAACTTATTTTCCCACACAATATGAAACCTAGGATAGAGCCAATTTCTTGATAATTCCCTTGCATGCTCATATCCGTGATAAACTCCTTGGCGGAGTGCTTGTGAGTACATTCAATGTACTCACTTGGCTTGTTATGTGGCCAGACGAGGAGGAGGAGTACCAGTCCGGAGAAAGCAACAGTGATTTCGAGGCGTAGGGTTTCTCCCCCAGTCAGTTACCTATGGTTCGGCATATTGATGGGCTATCTACCGCGTGTTTACTTCCGCTGCTGTTTTAAATTGGGCCAATAGGCCCGGTTTGTACTATTGAATACCAAATATGGCTAAATGTGTAATGAACGATGTATTGCATGTCTATGCTACCAAGTGCTTGTGTGTATCGGCTATTGATCCAGGGACCGATACAGTAAACACAAAGGTTTATCCGGCCTCAAAACCGGGTATGCCACACCCTGCCACCGCCAAGACGTCACCATCCGCACAGTCTGAGTTATAAGGTACTAATTTTTCCCCACTTTTGTCTTTAACATTTTTCTGATCAGTTATAACCACACGCAATCCTACCCACATAAAGTCTCCTGGCCCGCTACAACCGCTTCAAAGCTCAGACATAGCATGAGAAGCACTTCTTCCTGACCATCCTAACTTATATCTTCTTATCAGCCAGAGGTGCATTCGTATCTATTTACTTACCTCTTATCATGATGATTACTGTACAATATACAGCTCCATATGATGATTCTAAGTCAAAGTTATTGTGTATGTACTGCTCTGCCTATCCAATGTGTATGTCATCATCTTCACTATGAAATACAACTCGTAAAGACATAATCTGCATGCTGCAATAGCAACCAACTACAACCAATTTGTAAATGTTGTTAGCATGCTTTCAAATTTGCAAATAAAGAAGATTATACAACACTTACTTTGCACATTCTATAGCAAATTCAACTCAGATTCAACCTTCTTCTTATCTTTACTAGGCTACGTTTAATGTACCTTCACTTCCTTGACAATAGTGCACAATTTGGTTCATTTATACTATAGTGCATCAGTAACAGTTCATTTCCTTTTATTCTATTGCACTGATATAAGCAACCTACTACACAGACTTACAATTCTATGAACATGAAACGCAAACAATCAGATATCGAGCGTAGTGGTAAAGTATATGTGATATTTCATATCTTCTATTGCTAGTATGCAACCTAAAAATACTGCAATAAACCCCTTCAGGTTCCAGCAAATCAAGTGATGAAGTTATTATGTACCTTCATCGTACCAACAATAACCATAAGACCACAAAACCAATTGACTTTAACAATGTCATCTATATTAGCGACGATGATGGTACTGACAACATATGTACTGAACTGTCCACTGCTTCTTCTTTGAGTGCAACATACAACATAACTGACCCTCTAATATCTATCATCCAGGTCCAGACCATCCAAGAAGTATAAACAGCTCCATACATTCTCATCAACTTAAAAGGCTGAAGCTATCAAACAAGCTTACCGGACAAGGTAATGCGATGATATTATATGTCCAATCAATGACTTCTATTTTTTGTAAGTTTATTCCATTTGATGTAGACCCCTACAATCCAATAGTTCTTGTATAGATATACCACGTTACATACCTAACCCTATAATTCTCTTTCACAAAGTTTCTAATCTTCCAACGGATATCAGCACTTCCATACCTTTTTGTGCACTTTAAAAACAAAAGCAATCACAAAAGCTCACTAAACAAGGTATGTAATATAATGTAATATAATGATATTGTTTGCCCAATCAATAACTCCTATTTCTTGTAAAGTTTATTCCATTTAACTTAGGCCCATACAGTCCAATGCACCTTCATTAAGCATAGCACTCTACATACCTGATCCTATTCGTGTGTATCATACAGCTTCTGGACTCCCAAAGAATATCAACACCTCCATAGCTTCTCATCCTCTTACAAAACAGAAGAAATCAAACAAGCTTATTAAATGAGGTAATATGATAATGCTATTTTTCCAGTCAGCTATTTCTATTTTTTGTGTGAAATTTATTCCCTTTAATACAGGTCCTTTTGGTCCCCAATTTGTTGGACGATACAACAATCTGTGTATGTTTGGCAATGAGGTAGAAATGACAAAAGACAATGTAAAGCATCTAAAACAGATAGTTCGTGCTACAGAACATGCAATGCCATGCTATGTCTGCACAATGAACAAGACTTTCGTTGCTCCAAATAGCAAGATGGTAAGGTTGATCTTTTTTATCTTACATTGCACAAAAACATACTATGTAAACCATCCTTACTATGATCTTCCCATTTTATTTCCAGTGCTTTTCAGTAAACTTCACAAATGCACATCTCAAAAAGTTCCTAGGTGAACCAGTTAACTGCTTACCAATCAAAATCCCCCATAACAAGACCAAATATCAAGTACGCCTCATGATGGGACAAGACAAGAGAGCTACTATAACAACTAATTGGACTCAGCTTGTACAAAATACAGGCCTCACAAAAGGAGATATATGTGTCTTTTCATACAGCAGCAAGAAAGGTCATCTAGCACTAATTATACATCTTATTTGACAAGGTCAGATATCTCATCTTTACCCCAATTCATACTATCGTTTGTCAATCACACAATGCTTCTACATAACTAACGTATCCTATATTCTACATCCAGGTACTTACCATCTACCGATCTAGCAATGCCTTTAGCTGAACATGGCATGGCTTCAATCCCTCGTTCACAGTTATCATATAGACTAATTCTAGATTCACCTGTGTTAATCCGTGCTTGGAATGTCCACTTATATATCTACCACACCTCTATACTATGCAATACTTATGTAATGCACTTCTACGTTGTTGCTCTGTTTTATCCTACATTATTAATGGTGCTTTATATTATCAGTTACATTTATCAGTTATACTTTAACTATCACATGTTTTTCCCAGTTCTTTCCTTTTTGTTACTAACATGTTCCACGCCTTAATATGTTACCTCTGATCAGTAACAATCATTATACGTGTATATTCAATGTAATAATATCTATCACATCATTTAGTCATACTATGTAAAGACCTGTTCATTTAAATAATAGCCTTTCTAAGAACATGCATAGACTATTCATGGACAGCCACTGCGACGTCCAACTATATGAGCTAACTCCTAACAAAAAAAAAGGTTTTGCACAGGTTTTACACCTCCACTTTTTATTACATTTGACAAGTTTAATGGTTCCTCTTCCTGTTATCTTTGATCTTCTATATAAATAAATAAACTAACATTTTCAAAATATTATCTATTTCTTAACTATAGTATTGTTTGAATGTACTTACATTTGTGTTCTATTGGAAAGATCAAAATATATTCATCTTCATACAAGTAACTACCAAGTGGACTATATCTTACATCTATTTCCTAGCTATCCCCTCATCTAAATGTCCTTACATTAAAGTTAGTTTCGACCTGTCAACTCTTCTTACACATGCACACTTACCATGTTGATTAACATAAATGCCAATTTAATTTGGATTTGAGTTTCAGAAAACCAAGGGTCTCAAATTCATTTGTCCATAGATTTCACAGTACCAAGAGCTTCGCCTCTGAACTTGAAAAACCTTGCATTTCCATAGTACCATTATCAATACATTAACACCATGTTCCATACATTTACGTCTTGATACACCTACATTATGATCTTACCACAGTAACCTATCATGTACAGAATCGAGTTTTTCTAAATTCTTTACAAACTAAAGACTTGCATTTAATTGTCGACATTTGAGCACGGGCGCGGCAACGCGTGCCTTTATGATCTAGTGATTGTTACTTGAGCTAGCAGTACACTATCATCTATAGAACAGTGAGGGCCTCGTTGATTCGTAGGATTCTCAAAACATATGAATAGGAAAAATGTACGAATAGGAATTGAAAACATAGAAGTAAGTAGTATAAGTTATTTACATAGTTGCACCGTAGAAAAAATAGAAGTTTTTTTAAAAGTTTGGTGCATGTCATAGTTGTTATATAAACAAAGAAAAATTTTCAAGACGTCGGACTCCACAAAAAAGTTCTTTAGAATTGCATGCAAAATAGTTTTTAAAAAATTATATAATTTTTAATCGTATAAGTCGAACAAGGTCTATAAAATTACTTTTTGAAGAAATAGAATCTTATAAAAAACTTATGAAATTCTTTTCAGTCAAAGAGGCCGAGTAGTTGATCACAATTTCCTTGTCATCCTTCAGATGGTGTCGTGTGGAGCATATGCCCTGTTTTACGAGCTTAGACTTCTCGTTACCGAGAAAAGAAGAGATACACCGTCCCGCACGGTGTGCCATTACCGTCTCCTCCGTGTTGCTACCACTACACCATGATCCAAGATTGGGGGCAATGAACTGCCGGGAAAAGTAGGATAAAGGAGGCAATTTAACTGCCGGGATGATCTATCTGCCGGCAAAGTTTTTGAAGGGCCAATCATCTGCCGGGGTAAGTAGACAAACGGGGGCAATTGAGTGCCGGGAATCTGATATACTTTTAGAGGCATATGTACTGCTGGTATAAATTCTGCGAGGCACGTTTTCTGCCGGGATTTTTTTAGGGCGGGAGGACGAAAATATGGCGGGCTCGCGCGGGAGAAAAGAAGCCATTCGCGCCTTTTGTTCTGCCCAGTTCTCACAATTCCCCACCCATCCCTAAAACACCGCCGCCACCGCACTAGGGCGCTTCGCCGCCGCCTCCAGCCAGTCGCCCGTCGTCGCCGGTTGCCTTCCCCACTCCCCACAACCCCCACCTCGCCCAGCTCCCCACGCCTCCTCTGCCAAGCCCCACTCCCGTGTGCCTCGCCGCCCAACTCGCTGCTGCCGCCCCGTCGGTCTCCTCAGCCACCCCGCACCGCCTCCCACCTCGCCTCGCCGTCCAGTGTCGCCCCTCGCTGGAGCGGCCATCCGCCGGGCCGTCCCCGCCGCCACCTCCCGATTTCACCGATCCACCGCCTGGATCTAGCCCAAGGTCACCGCCGCCACGAACCTAAGGTTTGGCCCGGTCTGTCCCGTCGGTGCCCCCTCGCTCTGCTCGGTCTAGCGCCGCCCAACCCCCATGGTTGCCCTCGTCGCGCCGCCTGGGTGGTCTGTGGCTCGGCGTCGCAGCCCATGGATTGGCGCCACCTCCTTGGATCTATGGTCCTGGACGCCGCCGCCGAGCGCCTTCAGGACCCCCCTCTTCCCCGAGCACCTCGGCTCCACCGCGCCTCCCCATGCCGCCGCTCCGCCCTGCTCTGGATCCGCCGCCCCCGACTTCGCCTCCCTTCGGTACCCCTCCCCCATGTCGCGCCGCCCGGGACGGCGCGTGGCTCGGGGTTGTAGCTTTGGCGCCGCCGAGGCTCTCCCGAGCCCGCCTCCTGCCGGTGGCACGCCATGGTTGCCCCATGCCGCCGGTCCCCCCCTATGGTAAGGGTTTCTTTATAACCCCCTCTTCTATTTGGTAGCCACTGGTGCCACTGGAGAAGGTTTGTGCCATGTTTGGTGATGTGTGCTTAGGGCTACGGTTGCAAGTTAGAGAGATCATGATGAATGAATGTTTGAACTTTAGAAGGACAGACACTACTTGGTTTTTACTTAGTTTGAATGACGCCAAAAATCTGAACTAATGCACATGTGTCTGCATGCTTAAAACTGTTCAGAACTGATACTACACTGGACTTTTCATATGTGAGATGGGTATATTGAGAGAACAAATACACACTTGATTTTTGGTTGCTAAAAATGATGTCTTTGGATTTGAAATGCTGATGCATGCCTTCATGTATGTCCATTTGATTAAACTAATAAGAACAGATACACTGGTTGCTTTGGTCTGGTCCTTGATACATATGCATATATATGCATTTGGGTATTAAAACTAGATGAAGAACAGATGCTGCACTTGATTTGGGTTGCTTATATGCATGTATGGCTCATATACAGATGCTTTAGAAAACTGATAAGAACAGGTACTATGCTTGATATTAGTGGTTCTCTGATTTCTACATGCATGCACAAATCAGTTAATTAACTGAAAGAACAGGTGCTTTGCTTTGCTCTTTAGCTTAGTTCCGTGATGAGCAATTCTGAGAAAAAGGTATTAGAGAAAGGTTGGAAATCTGGTAAGAATGGATGCTTCACCTTAGATGCCTATAGCCTGAGGATGATTTATCTAAATCTGAGGGTCCTTACAGGTACGCAGCAGCTAATAACTTGGCATTACAGGTACGCAGCAGCTAATAACTATTGATTCATGTGTTTCTAAGAAGAAATAGGAGCAGTAACCCAAGCAATATCATCTTTGAAGCCGTTTGGGATTTTGTGACTTCCTTTGTAGCTTTGGACTTCGCAGATTTCTCTGCAACCAGCTCCATGACACTTCGCAGGTTCCATTGCAACCAGATTCACTACACCATGATCCAAGACTGGATCCTCTTGGATTGCCTGAAAATAAGATGTCAAAACAAGAATACTTATTTCACTGCTTTCTAGTGCCCATATTTTGCACTTGTCAGTTTAGGTTGAAGTGAATGGCTTTGTTTTCGTGAAAGTTTGCAAACATCACCTGCTTTAGTATATGAAGAGCTTGCTCTTCTGCATCATTTAGAATGATCTGCCCATATCAGCTCTTCTGAAAAATTCACAAAATGGATCTAGTCTGATCTAAAGTTCATGCTCATTCATGCATCAGATTGCACCTTCAATCGCCGGATTCCTCTCTTTAGCAATGTTTTCCAGGTAGAGAGAAGAGAGAAAAAATTATGATATAGTTAGTCATGAGTCCACACTTGTAGCATTAGCTCATCACTCTCTAACATGGCTCTAAAACCTTGGTAGACCTTCAGTAAGAGAGACTATACTAGTAATTGTTTAACTTGTTTTGGAATTTACAATGGTTGGTCAGATTTTATTTTCAACAACCCTCTCATCTCTCACTTGTCATTTTTTTCAGGTGGACAACATAATAGGTCATGTACATATACTAGAGGCTTGGCGATATCCAGAAGTTGGTGCTGATAGACTTATTTTGTAATATGCCTAGCTTGTTGACTGCTGGAAGCCAAGATCTACTTATTTTGGGTCATATACTACTGCTGGAAGCATATTTATACTTGTGTAGATGTTCTACTATTTTGGTTCTTGATGGATAGGGCTGATATATATGCTAAAAGCTGGGCAAGATCTAGATGATCTACTAAACTTAATTTATATGTATATGTTCTGTTTATGACAATGATTATTAGATGAAGACTACATTATATATGTGACCAGATTTCACAAGGATCTGCTTGGTTGATATATATATATGTGATCTGTTTGTGGTTGAATGTATAGCTTTGATACACACTGGATGATTTTACATATTGTGTATGCATGTTTGATTGAAATAGATCTGGTATATTGTGTATGCATGTTTGATTGAAATCGATCTGGTTCTGGCCAAGGATATTAAAACTGCCGGGAAAAGTTTTAAGGGCAGTGTAGCAACCGGAAATAGGCCAAACTGCCGGGAATGATAAAGGGAGAACTGCCGGGAAAAGTATTAGCTTCAAGGGCAGACAAACTGCCGGGAATAATATTTCCCGGCAGTAAATTCAATCTGCCGGTAAAATGTTTAACTGCCGGCAAAGATATCGTTTAGAGGGCAGCAAAACTGCCGGGAATTCGTTAACTACCGGGAAATATATTTGCCGGCAGCGTTATTTGCGGCAGGCCGTGTCTGCCGGGAAAAATCTTTTCCGGCAGTTTATCTGCCGCGGTAAGTAGCTTTTCCCGGCAGTTTTCTTGCCCCCAGTCAAAGTACATGGTGTAGTGTACCGTCGTCTTTTGCCCTTCATACACTGATGAAAACCACCTCGCTTCGCAAGTAACCGAGGCCTCCACGTCCAGGTACTAGTTAGTGAATAGTTTGTTATTTAAGCCGAGCAAAGAGCTGTTAGGATTTTTCTTTTAGTGTGACATGAGAGAAATGAACGTCATCCACCTGGCGGGGAGCGTATTAGGATGGAGTGGAGATATAGTGTGAAGAGCGGACGTGACACCACCGTCATTTTATCCTTATGTAAGTACAAAATAAGAACAAATTTTACAAAACTCTGTTTTTTATAATTATAACAAAACTCTATGTTTAAGCAACATTTTCTTAAAATTTCACATTTAAGAACACTTTGTAATATAAAATTCCATTTTGAATTCTACCAATGAGTATGGCCCACCTGTCAACATATCTTCCCTAGCTTGAGGCGTAACCTGATCGTATGCCCTTGATGCTGGTGCTGTTGGTTACATGTGCAATGTCATAAACAACATCGTGCAATTGATTAAGCTACAGCATATGCTCCTTCAGAACAAACAAGGAATTACTTGGTTAAACACATCATAAAACAACATTAGGCAATGTGGCATGCATCAGTGGCAGGGTCTGCACCGCCCTAAGCTAGGAAAGAGATACTGTAATTAAGATGGGCATACTAGTCGAACCGATGATATGGCAACGATGGATCCAAAATATAGAGTTTTATGGTATAAAGTGTCCGTATTTTTGTGAAACGGTTGCTAAGTGAAGTTTTATGATAGTTTTATAGAATATGTGGAATCTCATGAAATTTACTCAAAAGAGTAAAGCATACAAGAAATATAAGAATATGAGTGTTGCGAAAGTACAGTGACGTGCAAATTTTTTGTATAGCATTCATTCGATTGCATCAAACGAATCTAAAATGCTCCTTTCTTCTGCTGGTCGTCAAAGTTTAAAGTTTGAGCATACTTATTAAAAGGGTCTACGTAGTTGACTGATGTTGCGCAGTGTCGCAGTTGATTTTCAATGGTTTGCATTTTTTTTCTTCCTCTATCACCATAGCGCCTCCCTAATCTGAGCTCACGTCTGTCAATGCTACTGCCTTCGCTTTGTCACCGCTTCTGGCTCGCCGTGTTCGACAGCCATAGTCATCGGATCAAGCCTTCCTTCTAAGCCTTTTCTCCTGCTCTAACCACCTCTAATCCTAGCCCATAACTCCGACAAGGTCTCCTTCCTCAACGCTGCTGCCGTTGCTGCTCTCATGTCACCGGCAGCTCCGCCTCATGACCCTAACCATGCCAGTTTGCTCGTGCAATTGAAGAAGCTGATCAACTATGATGAGTGAAAAAACAATCACTTGTGTAATAGCAAAAGCATTATTAAAACTACATCAATTTCGAAATTGGGACGGAGATACTGTTTCCTAGTTTTCTAAGATCGTATAAAATCTGTTGTTTTCCTCTCATATTTTTCCCTTTTATCTATTGTTTTTGCTTGCATATTTTGCCCTTTTACTATTTCACTGAATTATTGCTCATTGGGTCACTACGTCATAGCCATCCAATTTTGCAAGCTCGTGCCATTCGGCCGTTCAACCCCTCCTGCGTTGCAACCTATCTGCATCTTCCCCTGCCCCTAGAAGCATCCCTGGCTCACCACCTCCTGACCCCGGCGACTCGGCTGCCCACGATAGATTTGACAATATGCCCCATTTTTCAGCAGCGGTGGATCATATGCCCCATTTTTTCTTAAAATTGATTATATGCCCTGATTTTCATCACACATTTGATCATTGGCGGGTTGACCACACCGGTGACGGGTTGTAGGAGTGCTTGATCTACTTGGAGGAATTTGAGGCGGGCACAAAATCAACGCGTGCTCCCGTGCAGCCACTCGTACCACCCCAGCTGCATCGATAAAGGTTCCTCAACAACATCATGTGCTCGCTGTGCCACGCTCACCCCCCACGCCTCGTGCGTCGAAGGTTCAGTGTTGAGAATGTGCAATACGTACTCGAGAATACTTTAGAAGACTTTGAAGTGATAAAGATAATTGAGACACCCTAGAATAAATCAAGGATAAGCATGGTGGAGATATTTTAAAGGAGACTCTAGAATTAGAGAAAATCATAGAGCAAGATATTTTAGGCGTAGTATCTATAATAGTTATAAGTTAAGAAAAAATATAGTACTTGTACAATGTTGTAGAGAACTCTAGAGATAAGATATTTGTAAGGAATTTTCTAGAGTTGTCTTGTAGGGCTTGGATTGTGCCACATGACATCAATCCAATGATGATGTAATCCTATAAATAGGGGTGCCACCCCTCCTCTCATGTAAAGAACTAAGAGAAGAGTTACCAAGTGTGAGATTCTTAGGGATAGTCATGAGAAGACCATAGTAGAGTGGTAGGATAGCCACTTAAAGAGTGTTGTATCCAAGTTATATTAGTGAATAAATAGTTGAGTTATCCCTCTTGTGTTGATTTATTGAAACATAGTTTGACCGTCCTATGTTGAACTATGACACAAAATTGATACTATAAATTTTAAGATGATCTGATATTTAAGAAGAGGGAGGATAAGATGAATGGACGTAGTAAAGAAAGATTTGGACCCATCGACCAACTTCAATGCAGTCTGTGATGCATTGTTTGAGCGCAAACATAGTTAAGGACTAAGGAGTACACACAACACATAAACTGTATAAACACTCCCCAAACGAACACGTACTGTCTCCTTGTACCTCGCCTCGCTATTTCAAATTCTGAATGAGCCATCTCGAATCTTCCTGTCTACATCATGCCTTCTAAAAATTACCCCTATATATATGTGAACTTACGGGAGAGAGAGGGACGGAGGGAGAGCGAGAGAGATGGAGATGTCCTCCTCGGCCACCATTCTCGCCGCGGGGGCCATCATCGCGGCCTCATCCTTCAGCATCTGTGGCGAGGGGGCATGGCACCTCGACAACAGCCTGGTTCAGCTCATCTCCTACTTCATCTGGTGCATGAAGCTCACAATGAGGTCCTGCATCAATGTCATGAAGGCGTCGACATGGGAGGTGGCCAAATAGGGCCTAATAGCCCTCGGTGTCGACCGCTTCGGGCTAAGCGGATTGACCACACTGGTGACGGCGAAGAAGGCGAGTTGTTGGAGTGCTCGATCAACTTGGAGGAATTCGAGGCGGGACAGAGCGATGCGTGCTCCCTTGTGGCCACTCGTATCACCCCAGCTGCATCGATAAAGGTTCCTCAACAACATCATGTGCCCGTTGTGTCGCGCTCACCCCTCACGCCTCATGCGTCAAATGTTCAGTGTTGAGAATGTGCAATGCATAATTGAGAATATTTTAGAAGACTTTGTATTGATAAAGATAATTGAGAAGCCCTAGAATAAACAAGGATAAGCATGGGGGAGATATTTTAGAGGAGAACTCTAGAATTGGAGAAAATCATAGAGCAAGATATTTTAGGCGTAGTATCTAGAATAGTTATAAGGTAAGAAAAAATATATTACTTGGACAATGTTGTAGAGAACTCTAGAGATAAGATATTTGTAAGAAATTTTCTAGATTTGTCTTGTAGAGCTTGGATTGTGCCACATGATGATGCAATCCTATAAATAGGGGTGCCACACCTCCTCTCATGTAAAGAACAAGAGAAGAGCTACAAGGGTGAGAGTCTTAGGGATAGTCATGAGAAGACCATAGTAGAGTGGTAGGATAGCCACTTAAAGAGTGTTGTATCCAAGTTATATTAGTAAATAAAGAGTTGAGTTATCTCTGTTGTGTTGATTTATGTAGAGCATAGTTTGACCGTCCTAAGTTGAACTATGACATAAATTTGATGCTGTTATATTTAGTGGGAACAAAATTAACACCGTTGATTCGTACTCATAATCGTTTGCTATTTCATTCCGAAGACCGTATGACTATGTTGTGTACAGTAAACAATTACTGCTTATTCGTGGGATACTACTCCTGGAAGAACCATTCAACTTCCTCCTGATGACCTTCTAGTTCAGGATGATCCACGATGTTTTGATCACAAATATATAGTATATTACGTACGAGCCATATGTTTAGTAAACAATTATTGCTTATTCATGGGACCACTATTGTGAAGATAGAGTTTAGGGTTTTAGGATCTGTGCCGAGGCTGTGGTAAGCTGGGGCACAAGGAGTAGGTCTACCACAACAATCCTAATAGCTTGATCCAGTGGGAGGTTATCCTAGGGCCTCATTCCTTAGTTTCATTTGCACGCCCGCCAGTCACGGGAGCCACCCTAGCGACTCTCCTCTTGTGGGGTACCCAGAATTAATTAGTTTCATTTACAATGGAACATAAGCTTCCGCAACCAGTCCTGTTAACCTTACAAGATGCACGGTATGTGCTCATAATGGTTTGGGTCTAGACTTGTGCAAGTACATACAAGACGCTGCTAGGATAAATCCACAGTTGGTAGGAGCACTACCTCATCCAACAGCTCGTACTAACTGATGTACCATACACGTCACCATTGGATGAAGCAAAACACATGGTTTTTATCTTAAAAGAACTAAAAGAAATTCCAAAAGTATCCACATACATAGCATGCACTTTAGGATATCATGCTCATAGCATGCACTTTAGGATATCATGCATGCACCGTTGATTAAGCTGAAGGCAAGCACAAGAACTCTAAGTACAAGAGAGACGCCATGGTGATCAAAATCAACAAGCATATCAAGTAATGGAGGGACAAGATGATCAAGTTTAGGAGAATACATACCTCTACTACAAGTTGAAGCCCCCATGATGGCATGAAGATGAGGACCAGACAGACCTACATTAAGACCAGTTGAAGCTTTGGTCAAGTACAAGAAGAATAAAAGACTTAGCCAAATTATAGTCACTCAAGGGTCGTCGGCTACCAAAGTTTACTAGCCGGTTTAAACCACCCTCATGGCTGGTCAGACAGCCTATAGCTAGTTTAAACCACTCAAACCAACTTAGGTTAGTTTGAGTCTGAGTTGGCCCAGTGGTGCATTTCCACCTATAAATACCCCCGGCCGCCATTGGATTTGTCGGGTTTTCGCCAAGAATAGTTCTAGCTTAGAGTAGACTACCAGTCAAGACTAATTTACAGAATCTCACCCTTATCATTGAATATTTCAGATTGCCTTTATCATGTTCTTGTTTGGTTTTTGATTGCTTGCAGGAATACATCCTTTGTGGATAGGTTGATTGTGCTTCCCAGCAAGGTCAATAACCCTCCAAAGTTGGCTTAGTGATTGCTAAGACGAATCATCGCCGCATTAGTTAGTTGGATCGTCAAAGTCTTCTCCACCCAAATTGATACCATGTTCTCTTAGAAAGATCGGGACACCAATAGAGAGCGAGAGCGAGAGGGAGAGAGAGAGGAAGAGAGCGAGAGAGAGAGAGAGAGGGAGGAAGAGAGGGAAGGAGGGATAGGGATAGAGATGTGGTTTAGCATGGTATGTGGGCCTAGCTAGGGACCACTACTATAATTAATTCGTTAGTTTATGCTGACTAGGATGCCACTAGGAAGCCAGTCAACATATACTGTCCAATGGGATGCTACATCAGAGCAAACCACCCTTCAAAAGTAAAGTAAACGGTTTTGAGAGTTACAGGAACATTATTACAAATTACATTATCCTAACTTGTCAAACCACTATTGTGGCGCTTCATGACACATCCTTGACTTCATCTGACCTCTTGGTTGATCTTTGCTTCAAAAAAATTGTGAGTAGTTTGCGGGAAGCATAACACCTTGGACAGATTTGAATTTATTAATTTGGTGTTGGTGGACGAGGACACCTACTGAGGTCTCCACTAGGCCCAGCCCTGAGTGCAGGCAAACAGAGCAATCCCCAAGTTGTTCGGATTTGTCGTTGTTACTCGTATTGTCTTTATAAATTCTACTCTAAATTGTGAGAAGTGCAAAATGAAACAATAATGGACTTCCGCATCACCATTCTTTTTTCACCATTCAATTTGAAATTTGACGGACACAATTTCCTCTGAGCCGCAAACTCATAAAATGAAGCATAAGAAAACATTGTATCACCATATCTTTCTCCTCCATTCAGTTTAGAACTCAAAAGGCATAGTTGCACCTAAACTAGTTACTCATCATCTATAATTCTCTTTTAAGTGGCGTCTCACCTACACACTCATCTAGTCTAGAAACATTTATCAAGATATTAAAAACCATCTTTCAAGATATTTGCTAACTTATATACTCTATTATTAGCATGATTTAGGGGCAAACATCACTAGTTTTGCTAAATGACTTTCTACAAAAAAATAACTATCACAAGAAAGTGCAGGTTTAGTTTAGCATATGTATATTTTCAGTGATAAACATTCGAGTTGTATCAAAAAAGACAATCATATCTTAATAATTCATCATGTAATTGTTGGCTAGTTCTATAAATTATATTGTACAATGTATAAATCTATGCCAATGGAAAACAACATGCCAATTAGAATAAAAATATATTACTTTTAGTTTATAAAAATGAGAAATTTTAATTTTAGCTCGCCCGGAGCCCCCTAAAGATAAGGAACAATTTTTCCCCGTGAAACCAATGTTGACGTGCGTCTTTGGTCATGTCGATATTGCAAAAAATTTAAGATGGTCCAATATTTAAGAAGAGGGAGGAGAAGATGAACAGACATAGTAAAGAAAGATTTGGCCCCATCGTCCAACATCAATGCAGTCTGTGCTATATTGTTCAACTACAAAACATAGTTAATGACTGAGGAGTACAATCTACACAGAGACGGTGTCGACGATCGGTAAACCGCCGATCTTACGGTATTCGTGTGAGATACTTGTTGTTGGGTAGGGACCCCTAGGGCACAAGGCCAAGAGATCTGACAGCAAGAAAACGCCCTTTTTATATAGGTTCGGGCCTCCCTCAGGATAATAGCCATACGTCCTGTTCATATATATTGACCAAATAATGTATCTTACAAAGGATGCGTATGTTAGTGGCTACCCTAGACCTAATCGGAGGCTAAGCAGGCTAGTTCCGTAGGGCTCGACTCCTTCGAGGCGGCGGGTCTTCTCATGCGAATCGCTAGGGCTTCTGGATGGCTTCAGGCTTGTCTGGCTAGCAGAACTTGTCCTCCCCTATAGGATTGCTGATCCTTTTATAGGGGGCTCCTCGAGTCATACTGGACATGGACTTACGCCCGAGTAGGGCTCTGGCTTCCTTAAACGTCGGAATTGACTTCCTAGTTTAAGGGGTTTCCTCCCTCCTTACGGGAGGTTACCTTATCTCCTGGGGATCCTTATCGGATATGTATGCTTACTCCGATAACCCAGGGAATCGTATACAGATACGTTCTCATATATGGGATACCATATTCATCATCAAACGGTATAAACACTACCAAAATAAACACGAACCATCTCTTTGCACCTTGCCTTGCTATTTCAAATTTTGAATGACCCTCTTGAATCTTCCTGTCTAGATCATGCCTTCGAAACATTACCCCTATATATATGTAAAGCTGCGGGAGAGAGGGAGGGAGGGAGGAAGGAAGGAAGAGAGAGAGAGAGAGAGAGAGATGGAGATGTCCTCTACGGCCACCATTCTCGACGTAGGGGCCATCACCGTGGCCTCATCCTTCAGCATGCTCGGCGAGGGACGCGGTACTTCGACAACAACGGCCTGGTTCAGCTCATCTCCTACTTCATTTGGCGCATGGAGCTCACCATGAGGTCCCGCATCTGCATCATGAAGACGTCGATACAGGAGGTGGCCGAATAGAGCCTTGCACCCTCACCATCAATTGCTTCGGGCTTGACGGGTTGACCACATCGGTGACAGCGAGCATCCAGGAAGGTGAGTTGCAGGAGAACTTGGAGGAATTCGAGGCGGGCACAGAGCGACGCATGCTCCCTTGCAGCCACTTGTACCACCCCAGCTGTATCGATCATGTGCTCACTGTGCTGCGCTCACCCCCCATGTCTCGTGCTTCGAAGGTTCATTCTTGAGATTGTGACCTGAACTCATGGCGTTCCACAACCAAATAATCACATGGATTAGGCATGATTCACACCTTGATCACTTGTTTGACAAAGTAACATAACACTATCAATTGTTATAACTAAGGAAAGCAACACTGGTAGATTCAACACTACTACTACCTCGGTGATTAGCAAAGTGTTTCTTATCAAGGACCTCGATTAGGTGGACAAGACACTTATTCGTGAGGATTGAACGGTGATGGCACATGATAAAGAGGAGTACCATATTGTAAAGTAAGCGGTTATCAAGAACTGCTACTTGCTGCAATCTAGCACGAATCACTTGCACCTACGGGCACCCATACATTTCAGCACTCATCCTCGGCCATAATGGAACTAATTCCCATTATAAAGGAATCGAGGAAAACTTCACATGCAACAGGTTATGAATGAAACAACTCCCTAGAAATTTATGAAGGCACGCTTTGATAGCTACAACATCGAGAACATCGCTTAGCACAAACCGAGAGGGAAACTGGATCAAGTTTTGAGATACTCGACCACGCATCTTGTTCCCCAAAGAAAGAATTTAGGACTCTCACTTCACGATGGACATGGTCCAATGAAGAGATAAGCTCGATGGAACGCCTCACAAAGGCTTTCCAAGTGACAACCTTTCAAGGCAGGTTGCAGAATGCAACTGTTCCCAAATCAATCACTTATTACCACTTTATGATGTTCAAATGTAGCTTCTTTCTCTCAATGGTATGACATTAACCATCGACATTGAGAAAATGCTTCGATTAAGAGGAGATGAGTAGGTAAAACCTCAAATTCTGAGAAATAAGCACATTGGTAATGCTCGACATGAGCGACCCTTGTTACTACCATGGGTAGAGAGCAAGTGTGAGAAACTTCAAAGGATTTGTTGAATTTTCCAAGATCAACTCTCGACAATTCCATGCATAAGATGATGGTGGCTAAGAACAAGCCAGAAGAATTTCTAGAACGGTTGTAACAGAGACAAGCTTTACATCGATCTATTTGAGATACCTATCATTTGAAGGATTAAGAAAAGGTAGTAAACCTTTTCCAAACAACTGAAATGATAAGATAGGTCAAATATAAGATAGACACAAGATAAGGAGTAAAGGAGAATGCTCTTGCATTTTTCTCAACTCATTTTTAACTTTAAAATAGTATTTCAACTCTAGACCACAACAATGGCTATCTGCAAAGGTTTTCCTATAGGAAGCTCAGCTCTGATACCAAAGCTGTTGGGACCCGGAATTTAAGATGTAAAACCTCAAATGTAATTTTTGTAAAAATCAAGATATCAACCCTGACTCCGGTCATCGAGATATAAATATCTCGAGAGAAGTAGAGTAATATGTCCTCAAAGAGCTAGAGACGTCAACCGTAACCTAAAGCCGGCAAAGTGAATGAATCAGTTTGAGTAGAGTGATATAGTTTCCACACTCATACCTAACTGAGCCAGAACATTGACCCTGAACTCATCCTGGCAAGCTGATGCACGACTAGAGTAGGGTGATATAGTTCTCAATCTCTCAGTTACAGAATCGCTTCATATCAATTATCACAGTTGACAGTTTCACATACTGAATTCCAAACCCCTTACATACTTCATTTATTTTATACTTATATACACATAGCACATGAAGCATGTTGAAAACAACAGTATCACAATAGAGCTCCATAGCACCCAACAGTAAACTTCAATAATAAATAGCTCTTGCGATGAGCAAGTTTAACAAATGGATGAACACATGGTCGAACGACCAAGTTCAAACACAATAGAAGTATAATGATAACTTAGACAGTTTCAAAGTTAATAAATGTCATAAGATGGCTTTAAAACAACGTCAGAGTGATACCATAACCTTGCTGGATCACTACTCTGGATACCCTAAGTCGAGGCATTGTCATACTTAATTCTTCTAGTAGAAGCCAATTGAGTGGTCATTCTGATCATAATAATAGCAAGATGAGTACAAAAATGGAACTCCGCAAGACTTATGGGGAAAGTATTTATAGATGCACAAGGTATCAAAAAGGGGATATCTGACTATTTTGCAAAAGCCAATTTCTACTTTTCAACACTCTAGATAGATATAAATCGACGAGCAGTTTAATAAGAAGGTACGCAAGCGTTTTTCAAAACTAATGTATTGCTTCTGTCATCACCAAAATGCGACCAACTCGACTCTTCCTCAAACCACATATGAGGAAGTAGAAGTATGCAAATCTTGGATCAATGTACATCAGAAAATGGTCTTCGAAAAGACAAGACAATACCATGTTCCTAGCCATGGCCTCTCATCTAAGCCCAATGATTATTAGTGAAGTTCTTTAATTACTTCCCAGTAGCCTACAACATTCACTACTTGTGATTCACATACATCTACCCAGAGTCATTGGACCATCCAAAGTATCATGACTCGACAAGTCTAACCATGGCTAAGCACATGATAATAAGTTAACTGGTTGCTAAAGACTCAACTTTCTCTTAATCATGCTAGGTTGGAAGGGATTGACATAGTATTGAGGTTATAAGTCAGTTCCATGCAAAAAAAGGAATTTAACTAACTACCGATAATGTAGCAGTTGAACGCATGCAATATAGAGTTGAACAGAAATAATAAGTTTTGAAAATAATACACATTATCAACATGGTCAAAGGAGGGCTGCTCGTTATGCTGGGCATAATCCTGGATCTTCTTAGGATGTTTCTTGTAGCTCACATCAACTCTAGTGTCTACCCAGAAGTAGCAAAAACACCGAAAAACAACATAATATTATCACTAATGAATGAATATCAGCATGGAAATGCATGTCATGACATGGTACTCTTAAAATGAAGACTAATGCAAACAAAATCAAGTTAATCGGAGTTCAGATACTTAAAATACCACATTATGAAGAATCTTTGACGAGAGGGTAATAGCTAGGTTCACTTGTTTAATCATTTTCATTTTTATCTATAGTGCAAATATGCATGAAAATGACATGAATAGATAGCATTTAATTTTCTAAATAGTTTGGTGTATTATTCATATTTTTTGATCTGATATGAATTAATTATGATTTTTCCAAAATTTAATGTCTTTTAAGGGTTTTTTGTAAATTAAGTAATTAAATTTAAATTTTAAATAATAGAGAATAATTTTACTCATAAGTCAGTTAAGTTAATTAAGACATGTTAAATGAGTTTGGCCCAGGGACTCATACTGTTAAGATTTTGGTTTAAAATTCTCTTAAGCTAGGGGTCCACATGTTAGTGAGTCATTAGTGTTTAAATCCATAGGCTTAACAGTCTCAATGACTTGACAACATTAGTCCACGTGCTAGTGGCTCAACCGGCATTTAAACACCGGTGAGTTTCCACGCGCTTCGGCAACATGTGTTCTTACGCCACTGTGCGTGCGAGGATGAACACGTGCGTGTGTTTGCCTCTTGTGATGACACCGCAGCCGTAGCTGGCACCGGGGAGCCCTAGGGTGGCCAAAGCTTCGCCAGCGGCAACCAGATGCCGACCATCATGGCGGCGCTCGGTGGAAAGACATGACAAGGATATGCTCGGGAATGGTCGGAAAAGGAAGAGCAGCTCACCAGGAACACTTTGGAGGGCTTGGCAATGGTGGAGGGGCTTGGCAATGATGGCGTCATCAGTTTCTACTTCCTAAATTGCTCATCGTTGTCCGTAAAAAAACTACTCTTTTTAAGAATTCTGTCAACTCATCTACACATTAGGTAAATGCTACACGCCGGCATCCCGATTCGTGGCTCCCGTCGGTCCAGCATGGAGCCGTCCGATTCAAACTACGAATCTAACGGTGTTTACTCTCGCCTATATATATTTGGTCAATTGCCTCCCCAAATTCAGGTGGCCGGTTTGGAGATTCCTAGCTCATCAGACCGAGTGGTTCTTCTGCCGTCACCGTCGCCGGTGCCGGGCATGATCGGCATGAGGAAGACGCTGGTGTTCTACCGCGGCCATGTCCCCAACGGCCGCAAGACCGACTGGATCATCCACGAGTACCGCCTCTAGTCCAACGAGCACGCATCCACACAGGCAAATTAAAACTCATGATCCATTCATCCATTAATTTCTCTGCGTCCAATTCAACAATTGAGTTCGTGGCCCGATTAATTTTGCTTGGATTTGGTCGATCAATCAGGAGGAAGGGTGGGTGGTGTGCCGCGCGTTCGTGAAGCTGGTGCCCAACCAGCAGCACAAATCGCCCTACGGCGGCGGCGCCGGCGCCGGCGCCGGCACCTACCTGATGATGATGAGCAGCAGCTACAGCTCCAATAATTACTACTACTACGACAACCCTAACGCCGCGCGGCTGATGGTCACCAGCGGCGCTCCAAATGACCACAGATCGGCGGAGTCCAAGAAGGCGCACTTGTACTCCGACATGCCGCCGCCACTCCAGGGCCCGACACTACTCGACGGCGGCGGCGACGGCAACGGCGAAGGCTACGCTTCGCAGACCAGCGGTAGCTGTGCTGCCGGACGACGATGGAGACAAATTATTGTTGTATGCGAAGCAATGTTTTCTTGTATAGGAAACAAAATACCTGGATGAAAGAAACCAATTAAACCAATTTTGTTTCAACGACGTGTGTTGCATTGGTTCAACAAGTTTATTGCCTATGTCTTAACTATATGTTTCTGTATCACAACAACAATGTTTCCACGCATATTTACTCCGACCAATCCAATCGTCCATTAAACGAATTAAATTCGCAGTTTGTATCCTAAAATTTCGAGATCAGTTTCCTTAAAAATCGAATCTATGATGTTTCATTAAAATCAGATCTACAATGTGTGTTTTCATTGTTGTATTGGTTTGAAAATTTTATTGCATAAGGTTTAGTAAAGTGTTTCTCTCTCGTTATACGAATGTTTCCATGTTGCATTAACAGAAGGAGCATATGCTACGTATTGCATACAGACAGTTGTCCATGTTTCATATTATCACTACAATTGTTTCCTATAGTCACTAAAAATGTTTTCCGTAAATTTAGCTAATTATGTTTATTGCTAATCTTGCCGTCAAATCCGACGACTGTGTACTGTGCCGATAGAATGCACAAATCGACATGCCGATTTGTAACGGTCACCTTTCTATTTTGGGTCCCCTATTCATTCCTATGAAATACGCTCTGGATGATATATTACGACAACATAGTATATGAATTGTAGCTACGGTAAGCGATGGAGTTTAAAAAGTGGAGACAACTGTTTGGGCTAGGTCTTGCCGAGTATATGAATTGTAGCTACGGTAGGCGTTGAGGAGTCTAAAAAGTGCAGACAACTGTTTGGGCTAGGTCTTGCCGAGTTCTGCATCGGAACATTGCTTTACTTACTCTCTTTTGCTGGTTGATTTGGTCATTTATTTAGCACGGTCCAATGACCAACACGATTAACAACTAACGCTGATAGAATATAGGCATGCATGTATATACGGGATGGGGCCCCCGGCACTCGGGAGCCCTGGGCGGGTGCCCCGATTTCCCGGCCTCATGGCCGGTCCTGAGCAGACCCTTTAGACTCTTCTTGTTCCCCAAATGTTAAAAAGTAGATTGTCAGATCCAAACTAAAAGTACAGACTGTTGAAGTTGACAGAATAGAACTAAAAAATTATGAATATGTTTGAATTGAATTTTCAAAAGATCAAATTCGTGAAATTTCAACTGGCAAATAGGAAAGGGTATCAGCCCCGGCGATGGCAGCGGCAGACCAGCTATGCGTAGGGGCGCACGGTGATACACCATATCAGCAGTAGGAGGAGAAAAAGGAGAGAGGGAAGCTGGTGCTTTCCCGTGCGAGCATGTCGGTAGTCAGCAGGAAAAAAGTCGGCCAGCACAAATTGCAACATGTTAAAAATACGCATACACCAAATTCTAGTAGTCTAGTGTCAATGTGGTGACCCAATATTCCAACAAGCAACAAGACAAGCACCGGATTTATCTCTACCTACACCTATTGCTCACTGCGTGTATAACTCTATACTATAATTCTTGTAATAATTTAGAACACCTCAATGCAAAGAGCCAACTATATATGCTACCGGTTTCTGAATCATGTAGTAAATCAACTTCAAAATGAATTTACCGCAAATATGGTTACCGAAATTTTACCTCTCAGATAGTTAGAAATTAAAATGACAGAATTCGAAGTCTGGCAAAATTTGTCCAAATTCTGGTTTCAGAACCCTGATCCAAAGAGTGCATAAATTCTTGAATTGCACTGAACATGAACACGTCACTACACCAGGACTTCGATGTAGTAACACTTCCATGTGCTACTAAAAGTTCCTAAAGAATATTGTAACACATTTTGGTATGTGTTCTTATAGCCTATGTTACTACAGCGATGTTTACGTAACACATAATATGTGATCCTACATGTAAAAAATGATGTTACAACTACCTTATAGCAACACGCAGCATAAGTGTAACAACATATTTAGTAACACATTTTTTCTAAATATTGTAACATTTTTTGGTAACATATTTCTTAAAATAGTGCAATAAAAAATTTAATCAGAGAAACAAGCACTTGACACAATTATTTATTGTATGAACCAAGTTTTAAACCCAGAACCCTCTTGATTACATGTTTACACACTTAACTAATTCACCGATCAACTTGAACTAACAAAGAAAGGCAAGTAAGGTATGCCAATAGTTCTAACCTGCAACCTTGTAACGTCTTTTCATACTTAAGATATTTGTTACGACCTTGTAACACCATTTTGCACCTAGCACATGGAGTATGTTACAACCTTGTAACGCCTATTCACACATGAGATATGTGTTGCAACGCTGTAACATTTTTGGACAACTTTCTAACACATTTTAACACATCATAAAATATGTGTTATAACCTTATTTGAAAGACATGTCATTTGTTACTATATTAATTACATGTAACATATTTTTTATGTGCTACACAAATGTGTTACTAAATCTATATTTTATAGTAGTGTGTGTACCAAATCATGTAGCAAACCAACTTCAGAACAGAGGAAAATATTTCACCAATGCAAGACAAACTTGATCGATGTTAAAGCAAGTTGCAAATATTGTTTCTTCCCAATGGTAACAGAGTTTATTACATGATAGATGAAATTTTTGGGAGATCCGAGTTTTGGCTCAAAGTATCTTCCGGCTACCTCCCAACCTCCTGCTTGTGATCTATATCGATTATTTGCTTGAGCTATTGATTGAGAAGTGTTTTCTTAGTAGACATATAATATAGCAAAACATTTCGGTCCCCTTTGAAATCTGGATCCAGTCTGGGCATAGAAGTGTGAATGCTTTGTAAATGTTTGTTATATGGAAATGTCTGTCATATATTGTGATACATATATACTTTGTTTGTGTATGCAAAAAAATAGATGCATGTATGCAAATATTCGGAACACAAATAATTTCAAGGGTATTATAGACATTGCAGCATTCATCATAGGAAATAAACTAACATTTCAGAAGCCGAAAAGAAGAGTGTCACGGTTTATCAAAAATTTCTTCTACGAAAACTCTTATAAATAGTTAAGATTAAGTTAACTTATGTATAAGTACAAGCCAAAAAAAAGGAGCCTTATAATATGTTCGACCGGCCACAGTGTACGCAAATTTGATTCGGTAGAGCAAGGAGACGTCATGAGATAATAGAATCCAACCCACCTAAGAGGCCCAGCCCAGCTAATGAGGTTAGGTCACGTTAGAATAATTATTGCTGGTAGTGGATAAATAACAGTTCAAACCCTTACTCTTTTCCTTTCCTGGCTTGGTCGCTCGACCTATTGAAGGGAAACCCGCCAAACCCCTTTCCCGATAGCTCGACCTCATTGCCTCGAGCCAAGCAACGATGACCCTGTTCCACCCGTTTATCAAGGGCATATCAGTCTTACATCCAATTGGTATTCGGTAACAATATTGTTAATTACCATATTAGACAAAGAAATAAAATAGGTCGTAATACAGTGCATCAGTATTCAAACTAGAGATAAGTATTTCGTGGACCTAGAAATCCATACCACAGTTTTTGAGGTCAAACAATCGCTAGCTGAGCTTTAACTTGACGGCTGGCGTGGGAATGGGGGGCAGCCTGGACTCTAATGTTCATTATATACTTACATTTCAACCCAAGCCCGGCACACTAATGGTATCAGGTCTGCTAGGCCGATCCAAAACCACAGGTAAATGCTCGGGCTATGGGCAAGCTAGAATTAGCGGGAGACGATTGCACGGACACCAAGAAGAAGTGAAAAGACGAAACGACAAAGAAACTAGAAAAAATGTGTTTCAATAAGAGGCCAGATGTTCACGTGGCATTGAGGTCCACTTTGCTTATTGCAATTGCTACAGTGTCTACGGGAGAAGGCCTAAAGGTGTGTCCTACAACCACAAAAACAAAACCAAATCTTAAATATCAACTCGATCCCCTTTTAATCTCAGCGATCTATGCTTGTAAGGTCTCTCCCAATGTGTGCTTAGATAAAGTGCTAAGTGCATGAAAGGGCTTAGCAACTAAACTCCTCAATACATAGGTGCTTAGCTTTTTTGTAGCTAAGCTTCCTTCATTTAATTGTTTAGCAACTAAACTCCCCAATACATAAATGCCACATAGACGTTTTGCATAGGTCCACGCGCTTAGCATCGGTCTTTCCTGGAGACACTAAAACTATCTCTCTCCTTCTTAATTACCTCACCACATCATCTTCTTGCCTATGTAGCATGTCTTAGCACCAGTCCGAGTTGGAGCATTGTGAGGGGCCTAAGAGGGACAAATTGGGGTTTGCCAAACTACCAGAATGCACCGAGTGATGGCCATTTGTCCAACATCAATAGGATATCTTTTTGATGCTTAAATATTATATGTACCAATTGGAGGCTCCCTCGAGCCGCCACACTATGCTACGACATTAGAAATATTTAGACAGTTGCATCTAGGATCTTTCGAGCCATTACATTGCACTGCGTCATAAGAAATATTTGGATAGTTGCATCTTAATTTTAGGTGTAGGATCCAATGAAAGTTAGAGTTTGCCCCCTCAGGAGGGGACCGATACAATAATTCCTGATGCCTACGCCTATTTGGGAGGTGACTTGAATCTCATAGATTCTTATTAAGATCGGACACATATGTTTCCATCCATCCGAGATGTGTATAACCTTATAGACTTTTATATGGTATTTCTCGTATACTTGGTGGTGGCCACTAGGGCCTAAAAGCACAACACGTACATCGTCGGAAGCAATTGGAGACTCTCTTCGAGCCACCACATTGTGCCACATCACTAGAATTGAAAAGTTGCATCTTATATACTAATTGGAAGCTCCTTTCGAGCCACTCCATTGAGCGATGTCAACGGAAATATTTTAACAATTGTATCTTAATTTTACATGTAGGATCCAGTAAAAGGTATATTTTGACCATAAAAGCACCGATGCCGCCTAATTCTGCCGGGAGGTGACTTGGATGATTAGATCTCATAGAAAAGTATTTTTACTACAAGCGTATGCTTCCGTTTCCATCTATTCAAGATGTGTATAAGCCCATGGAGTTACATACAGGACTTCTAATGAGATGGTGGCCCGATCTTTCGGTGAGACGAAGGTAGCTAACGGTTTCGTGGAGTTTGACCTTGACGATCCGATTATACCGTATGCAACGGTACGCCTTAGCAATCGTTAAGCCAACCTCCGATGATTATTGACTTTGTCGTAGGCACGATCAACCTAAACAATGAAGTTCGAGTTCTTGCAAGCAACCGAAGAACCAGCAAGAATTATGATAAATTGCAATATGAAATTACGAGTATTAAATTGGCACAAGAGATAGAAGTAAATATATTGGGATTTCACTGGCGATCTAAAAAAGGCGGTAGTCCTACACGACTTGTAGATGCGATAATGTAACAGTAGCTAAACAACTCAATGGAACCCAAAAACTAAAGAGAGAATCCTAGGGGGTATATAAAGAGAAGAGGTGATCTGTTACAGAAGTAGTTTCGAATTGTTTTGGCTGTTGCGATCAGCTCGTAAGGAATTTGGATATGGGGTTGGACAGGTAGGAAAGATCATGAGATAAGCTTTCCAGAGAGTCAAAGATCACCCAAATTTGAGTCCGTATGCTCGAGATAAAGACGTTTGAAGTCAGGGCTGTCTCAGCAATCCGAATCAGAGTCCAGATCTTGTGGGACTCTATCTCTAGCACTTCTTGGACCAAAAGTGACGTGGAAATACTCCTTGTACAGCACCAATTCGTATGGAGACATCTTCATGGACACATCAACTCCATTCCTTCCTCCTCCCGAGAGCTTGAACTTGAATCATCACTTGTTCTTGACGATCTTGACGAACCGTCGTTTATTCTTTATAACTCGAGCAGCGGATGTACTTGAAGTAGTGGAAGTAGAGGTGACAGTGGGTATATCCATGAAGGCCATGTCCTCGTCAGCTTTCCATCCACTTTATAGTGGCCACTAGGGTGTACAAGCATAAGACACATCGCAGGGATTTAGGAGCATGTCATGAACCCAGAGGATCTCGGTATTGCTGTCCCACGCCTACTTCCCTGGGAGCGCTTGTCCTCAAGGCTTGGACCTAGAGGGTCTCGATCAGGATGTGAATCTATTAGAACCGGAAAGGCACGTCAGCTCGGCACGTCAGAGCTGCCGTGCCTCCCTAGCCAGAGCAGCTGCACATCAATGATGGGCCACAGAAATTCCACTAGTGCAACTAGCCAAGCGGGCCTTAGACCGAAGACAGCCCACCTCTTGGCAAGAATGCACGGTAAAACTCGAGTGCATGTTGATGTATTGTGTTCTTGCACCAAATACAGATGTTATCATGCGTGTAGATTGTTGTGGCCGCCACGTTGGAATCGCTCTTTGCCCTCCACCGTGTCGACAACGTACTCTTGATCTCACTTCTCCATCTACGTCAACGAGAGATTGGCTAGCTGCGTCGACAACTGCCTCCGCCAAATTGCACTTCGCCGGCCGCGTCGACCAGTGCCTCCACCAAATCGCACTTTGCCAGACATATTCTCCTTCATCTCCATCTTTTGGTAAAAACAAACTCAAACACTAGGTGAGCCACGTTCATAGATGACGGTATTACAAAGTAGATCCAGTACTCACTGATTGGTTTTCATTTTATACATCTATTGATGCTTCTTTTGTAGCTTGCAATACTTCAATTTGCCTTGGCATCCTCTGTTGTTCATCTAATGGAAAATTAGATCAATGCAAATTTGAACAAGGGCAATAACCAGGCCAATGCTGGTTCAGATGAGTAAGTCAGCATGACATGTCCGTATGCTTTGTAAGTGATATCTACGGAACCGACAACACCTTTCGAAATTTCCTTTTTGCCCAATAACAATTCTTGGTCTGCTCTCCTGCCTTTTACAGGATAAATGATATACCTAGTTGGGCACCACAGATTGGCATGAAATTTAACACTTTGGAAGAGGCTTGGGATTTTTGTGAGTATTACGGAGGTAGAATTGGGTTTGGTGTCAGGAAGAGGTATGCATACCCAAATAAATTTGATAGTATCATCACATCATGCAAATTTGTTTGTCGCAAATAGGGTGAGAAGGCACCAGACAAAAGAGATCACCTAAGTAAGCAACCTCGAGCTGAAAGTAGGACTGGTAGTCCAGTTCGCATGGGCATTACAATAGATCGAGAAGGGGAAATTATGAAGTATTGTTCTTATTCTTTAGCACAATCCAAGCTGCAGCTGCAAGAAACATGCCACCTTTTGCTATCATGGCAAAAGATATCTGAAATTCAGGCTTTTGAGATTGAAATTGCTGATGATTTAGGCATTGGGCCAAAAGTTGCACATGGGTTAGCTAGTTGGCGAGTTGGTGGGTCATCTATTCTTAGCTGCACTAGTCGTGATCACAAAAATTATTTGCGTAGTAAGCGTCAAAGGGAGCTAATTTATGGTGAAGCAAGGAGTATGTTGAAATAATTTCAGGATAGAATCGTTGAGAACCCGTCATTCCAATATGCTATACAGTTGGACTGTGAAGAATAGATCAAAAATATATTTTGGGCTGATGCTAAAATGATCATTGACTATGTTCATTTCGGTGATGTCGTAACTTTTGATACAACTTTCGGAACAAACAAGGAATATAGGCCATTTGGTGTATTTATTGGGTTCAACCATTTTAGGAAACAATTATTTTTGGTGCTTCTCTTTTGTATGATGAAACATTTGACTCTTTTAAGTGGCTTTTTGATATTTTTCTATCAACGCATAATCAGAAGCAACCTAGAACCATATATAAAGATCAAGACATTGTAATCGAAAAAGCCATTGAGCATGTATTTCCAGAAGCACGACATGGATTAGGCACTTTTCACATAATGCAAAATGCCATCAAACATTTGTCTGCTCATAGGAATAGTGGATCAAATATTCTTGCAGATTTTAGTGCTTGCATATACGAGAACAAGGACAAGGAAACATTTGGCCAAGCTTTTGACACCATGAGAGCTAAGGTAGAGAAGCAAACTTGGTTTGATAGCATCTATAAGGTAATAGAGAAGTGGGTTGAATGTTATATGAGGGATGCTTTTACCTTGGGAATGCGAAGCACACAGCTAAGTGTGAGCCTAAACAATGATTTGAATAACCACTTGAATCAGATCTCAATATTATTCGATTTTTCAAGCATTTTGAAAGGGCTGTGCAAGGGAAACGAGACAACGAGTTGTATCCAGAGTTCGAGTCTAGGGAGAAACTACCTATGATCAAAATAAGAACACCGATGTTGGTCCAAGCAAGTGAGATTTACACTCCTGTCATATTTGAATGTTTTCAAATAGAATATGAGATATCTATAGCAGCATGCACTAAAGTATTGGATGGAAATTATGTATTTATAGTAGCAGTTGCTAATCTTTGTGGAGATCTGACATTCGAAGAGGAATGCATGGTTACTGGTAATCCGTTAGAACAAACAGTTTCATGTAGGATATGTGGCAAAGAAGATGAAGATGCCTTTCATGCGGTTGTGCAGTGTACAAAAGCTCGAGCACTGCGTTATGAGATGCGTACTTGGTGGGACTTACCAAATGAAGAATTCTTTGGGAATGCTAGACCTGAATGGTTTCTCAATCTGCTGAATCGAGGTGATGATTGCCAACGGGTATTCATTCTTATGCTGTTCTGGCGTGCCTAGTTCCTCAGGAATGATGGAGTGCATGTCCGGGGCACTGCAACGGTGGGAGCATCGACAAACTTCCTTGTGTCGTATGGGAGGATGACCCCAAAGGAAAAGCTACGGCGGTTCTGGTGATTATGCGATCAGTTCAACAGAAGGTCACTTGCCACTGGGAGGCACCGCCGGAGGGGTGGCTCAAATTGAATACATATGCTAGCTTCTGGGAGGCGTCAGGTTTAGCTTCAGCAGGCATCATTGTGCATAATTGCAAGGGGGGAGGCGATCCTTGCTGCTGCTTTAATTTTGCCAGTTTGCTCTTCTGCCGAGGAAGCTGAATTCTTAGCTGGCCTGAAGGGTGTTCAACTAATCCAGGATTACACAAGTCTACCAATCATATTTGAGCCAGATTGCTGGAGCTTGATCAAGGGTCTAATGGAGTTGGGGAGGGATTATTCTGCGATGGGCCTTCTATTAATTGAGTTACGGGCAGCTCTCCATATCCTGCCAGATTTTTCCATTAAGCATGTGAAGAGAGATTGTAATCTAGTTGCTCATGAGTTTTCTCATAGGGCTCTTCAGGAACCAAACCTCCCGGTCTGGGCTTTGGGAGATCTCTTGGGCCTCTCTGAGCTCCTTGCAAAAGATTGTAATCCGTTTTGCTATGAGTAATTGAGAATTGGAATATTGTACGCCCATGCTTTGAAAGTCCTTGATTTGCTGAACATTAAATTACTGCCATCACATTATATTTTAAAGCGTTGGACTCGAGAAGCACGCAGAATTATTCAAGATAGATGTGGAAGGAATATTGTTGAGAATCCAATCACTAGTACAGAATCGATTTGTACAGACGGTTCGGAAACACCGTGCGGGACGGTTTTTTCGAACCATCTGTACGAAACCGTCAGTACAAATCAGGTTCAATAACCGTCTGTACATATATTTAGTACAGACGGTTCCACACTAGAACCGTCTGTGATATTCGCTGGAACAGTACCCCAGAAGTATTTGTACAGACGGTTCTTCCCCTGGAACCGTCTGTACTACTGGCTGCGGCAGGATGACAATGCTGCCGCGGCAGCGGAAAAAACCGTTTCTACTGCCGGGCAACAGTGCGGCAGGGCGACGGTGCTGCCGCTTGCTGCCACAGTAGGGGAAACAGCCGTTTCTGCTGTCGCGGCAGCAGTTCGGCAGGGCGACAGTGCTCCCGCCTGCTGCCGTGCCACTTCGACTGCCGCGGCAGCAGTGCATCATGGCGACGGTGCTGCCGCCTACTGCCGCGGCAGCGGAAACTGCCGTTTCTGCTACCGCGCCAGCCGTGCGGCAGGGTAACGATGCCCGGTGCTGCCGCGGTCCTACCGCGGCCACGAATACGCTAAAAACAAAGTGATCGATCATAGGCATAGCATATACAGACACATAATGTAGTCATTGATCTTAGACATAGCATTTGGAAGCAAACATGAAACGTCATTCTCAACCACAAAGTCATTCAGAAGTAGTAACTCATCTATAACCACATTAAACGTCATTCACATGCAGTAATTCATCGAGAAATTAGAAGAGAAGTCATTGTTAGGGAAAAAACTCTTAAGTCATTGAGGAGCAACATTTTGAGGACAATAGAATTCTCCGGTTTCCTTCAACAACTCTCTAACTATGAAAGCTATTAACTGTTTTTGAACAAACCGGACGCCCTCACTGTCGAGCTCATTTGTAGGAAACTTAAAAGCCTGTAGAAGGAAATTAAATAGCTAGGTTAGACACAACGTCCGAACGATGAAAAATGCAACTACATATAGTGTAATGACACTAACCTCCACATGTACCGGACTAGAGCGAACGATCTGCATCATATATGTCGCGACATAGTATCCACAGAGATTGTTGCCCGGCGGCTGCCTGTGGCACTGTAGAAATCATGATTACGTGCAGGGTAATTTAGTTTTACCAAATACATATTAGAACGTGCGAGGTGATTATTCATGGGCGAGGGAGGAATTATTACTGGGAAATGAAATCGGTGGCTCGGTTCGGTTTGTGTTGTTTTCACAACCCCCCCCTTTGGCAACATACTTCTTGAACGCCCCACTGATCAAGCACCGTCGTCAAATCTGCGTACTTCTCTGGTGGGTAGTCCCTGGAGTCGAAGTACGTGGCATGTAGATGTTGTGGCTCGAGGCAGACGAGCATCCAGTGGAATCCATAGTTGTACGGTAGAAGAATGACGCGCTTAGTACAGAGAAGGAGTATGGCGTCTGAAATGTATTCCTCGACCTCCTTCGGCTAGAATTGGACCATTGTGCATATGACCACTTGTGGATCGAGGAATCCGATATTAGGATTTTCTACCCTAGCCTCTTGAATCATATGTCTAACATAAAAGTAATGTTATTGAAAGAGCGTATCAATAAGTTAGGCAATTCATTTAGCATAAATAGTGATTGAGAACACGTATAGTGTCCAGCATCTTAATAGGCTGACATCGAGGGCATCATGATGGTAGAGGTCGGATAAATCCTTGAACTCGACGGTAAAGGTTCCACCTGGATGGAGGAAATGTTGCCGCTTGTACGTGGCGCTGATATTTTGAGGAAGCGCTGTCTCCTCGTTGGACCTCTTCATGTAAAAATCGTGCACAATCTGAGCTGCCCAACCAAGTCGTTCTAACTCCGCCCGCATCACTAGCGGCTGCCCTTCCGTGTAGACTCTTATCTCGGGTTCTTCGTCTACCTCTTTGCCCTTGGCCGACTTTGTGCTATTTCTGGTGGCCCTACGCTGAGCTTGAGGAATCGATTTAGCAGCCTGTTGGCTAGATTTACTAGATTACTGAGATTGTGTTGAACCGGATTTTAGCTTCGGTGGAGGAGCACGGATTGAGAAATCTTTACCGTAACGTACCGGAGACAGCGGCCGTGCAGGAGGTGTAGGGGCAACCATCGAAACGTACTTCTTCGGCCACTAGATGAACGTGTGGACGGCCTGCCCCAGTGTCGTGACGTCATCCTCCGGACGTACAGGAAGTGCAAAGGAGGAGCAATTTGCATGCACCATGTCCACTGCCACCTTGGCGTTACCCGCCGCTAGCGGAACTCCATGCACCGTCGAGTCTTCAACACATGGAAATGCTAACCCCGTGCCAGCCTCAAGCATGTCAGTGGGGCCAAAACAGCTGGGCACGAGGAGCTTGCACTTAGTTGCCACCTGTATGTCGTCGACGAGGAATCTTTCGCTGACGTCTTCACGCGGAAAGTCCTCGACATTTAAGTCGTCGGCGCGGATGTCATCTCGAACGTGGTCATGAGCAGCTTGTTCACGAACGTCTTCGGCATTGTCATTTTCCACGGATGCGCAGCTACTCTAGCGCCGAGCATGTGGGGATGAGCCTGCGGGGCTGCGTTCGGCCGCGACGGCTGCATCCTCCTGCCTTATCTGCCGTACCCGTTCTTCGACCCTTGCATCGATCCTCTGTTCTAGGCCTGCATATATTTCTTCCATCAGCTCTCTTTTCATCTGTTCACGCCCGGCTGCCTCGCGCTCTGCTTTCGTTCTCCTCCGACTCCTATACGAACCCGCATCGCTGGGGAATCCCAACTTCCATGGAACCGTCACCCCCACGCCACGCGTTCGACCCGGGTGCTCTTTGTTTCCCAGAGCCACGGTTAGTATATTCTTTTCCCTGGCTGCTTGGAAAGTTCCTTGCACGGATTGTTCTGACAGTCGCAGGATGTTTTCAGCCACTTGCACGGTTTAGAGCTTGCTGAAGGCGACGGTGCCATCACCCGAGATGTTGGACCTCGCGCGATACCAGTTCCGGGCCCGCCTCTCTGGGATCTGGGAGAACAGTGTCACGCGACTCTCCTGAGATGCCTGCTCGTCCTTCCTTCTCCATTCCAACTCTTTGCGCAGATACCCACCGGTGCCGAGCCTGTGGGGGTGAATGTTGCATGCCTGGCGTGCCCTATTTGCCTGACTCCGCTGCACAAATTCCTCCGACGTGCACCTCTCCACAAATTCCGTCCATTGATCCTCCAAGTACCCGTAAGTGTCCGGGTCCTGCCTGTAGGGCATAAGATCGTTCTTCACGTACGTGTTGTAAAGTTCGCTCTTGAAGGTCTTCCATGCCTTGCCCATCTTGGCTTTTGCCTGTCTTTCCATGGCCTTCTCGGTACCTTCGGTGAAGTCGAATTGTGCTTTGATGGTGTTCCAGAGGAACTCTGTCTTGTTATCCGGCACTGACGGCTAGCTCGCGTACGTTATCCGGACCTTTGTCCTCGCCAGTGAAGCGCCACGCTCTACGGAATGCCGCCTGAGCCTGCTGAGGCAATGTGGGCACACCCTCATCACTGACATCAGTTATCGTGTAGTGACCCTTCGGCATTTTATTTTTGCCTCGGCCACCTCACTTTCGCTTCTGCCCACCCGATTCTTCGGTTTGGTCATGAGACGAGTCTTCTGCTTGTTGTTCAGGCAACGGTTGAGCTGGTTGAGGAGACGCGTCCAGCTCATCTTGTCGACGAGAAGATGCCGGAGGCACTTCACGTTCATCTCCGGACGCCATCTTTAAAAGAGGAAAAATTCATATATATTTAGCTATGATGAAAAACGAAGAATACAATTCACAAACTAAGACAGAAAGTGGCAGGATATATAGCTTTAGAAGCGCAAGATTGCTTTGAGGAAAGAAGGCCACCAGCGGGCATAGAAGTCTTATGTAGGCGCATAAGGTATATTTGATGAGTCAGATTCTAGTAATCTCTTAGCCAAAATGTCAGGAGTTGTGACGTCTTGTCCCTCACTTATAAGTGATATAAGATGTAGTGCATGTTTTGTAGGACAATTGAATACTTGCGTTTGAGAGGTTTTATGTTCCTCGATTTATGGTCGTACTCGTGTGTGATGTGCGTGCGTTGTGTGCATCTTTTAAACCACTTAAAACATATGATAATACGTGACGCACTTTGAACTAGGTTCAAGGGTCCTCCGTTTGGCCATCATTTTCTACCCGATGGGACCGTTAACCTAGTGATGTGGCCAAATGAACGTATCCAGCTCGCATGCTATGCTAAAGTTGCCTTTCTCTTGTGCACGTCTTATTTGAAACCAGATTTTAACCCGATTTAATTAACGTACCGATAGTTTTTAAAAAAGAAGTTATGTACAGTTTTTATGAGAGTCTGGTTTCCTTATATTTAAACTTTCACATTATTTTTGAACAAATTTGAAAAATACTAATAAAAATACCGCGGATAGGCATATACAGCAAGACATAAGGTACTACAGAACATATCATGAGGCAGAATTGTCCTTTTAAGGAACAGAGTGAGGCGAAATGGCAATGGCTGCAGCATATAGACCAAAGCAAGTCGTGGCGAAGTCTGGACCTTCATGGTCCTTGGCAACAACACGACGGCACTGTTCTGGGAAAACCGCTGGCTCGATGACTGGGCAGTGAAAGAAATCGGGCCAAAAATATACAACCGAGTACCAAAATGTAGGTGACGGCACATCACCGTCGCTCAGGATCTTGCCAATCGTGCCTACGTTAGAAATTCCTTACCGACATAATTTAATTTTCATATATTATTTATCTAGTACCCCTTTACTTATAAAAATTGACATGCGTGCTATCAAACTATTTTAACATTAACCAACTATATAAAGTCCTCACAAATTACATGAGTAAATTTAACTAAAAGAATATGTACGTATCATAAAACTATACTCTTAAACTTTCTAGAGCTTATACTAAAAAGAAAATTTCTAGTCAAAATTGTACATTATGTAACTCATCTTAGCGATTCTTTCCCGTATCCAATAACCACAAAACTCACTGCACGGGCTCTCTTTCCGATCCCACCTTCTCGGTTCTCTGTCCCGGTGTGTCCGAGGTTGGCCCTCCTCTCCAATTCTTCACAGAGGAACCCTAAATTGAGGAGAAGGGAGGAGGTCGGGAGTACAAACCGGTGAAGGAGGGCGGTGGAGCTTCTCAGGGAGCTACAGCGGCTTGGGGTTGGCGGCCGGACCACGTCGGGGAGCTCGGGGCGGCGGAGGTCGTTGGGGATGGCTTGGGGGCGGCGGAGCTCATCGGGGACGGCTTGGGGGCGGCGGAGCTCCTCGGGGACGGCTTGGGGGCGGCGGCGGTGGAGGAGCGGCGGCGTGAGAGCTGGGCGCGGCGCGGGTTTTGGAAAGACACAACGGCGCAGAGGGGTACTTATTAAAAAGGCTAATACAGACGGTTCGGAATGTAGAACCGTCTGAACTAATAATAGTACCGACGGCTCGTAATAAGGAACCGTCTGTACTATTAATAGTACAGACGGCTCATAACAAAGAACCGTCTGTACTAATATTGCAGGCGGGACGCCTGCAATATTAGTACCGACGGCTCGTAATAAAGAACCGTCTGTACTATTACTAGTACAGACGGCCGCTTATTGACAACCGTCTGCACTATTATTGCAGGCGGTTGGGAAGGAGCTGCCTGTAGTAGTGTGGCCCCACTTGTCATTCTCTCTGGCTGAGATGAGGCTGAGTAATAAAAGTATGGTTTCATCTGCTAAATTTGTCATTTGGAAAAAGCCCTTAAACCCTAAACTTGTAAAATTCATAACTAATGCATACAAACTCCAAATGACATGAATTTTTTTTTGTAAATGTATGGTTTTATCTATACTATCACATGGTGTAGGTCATATAGATACATAACAATCGGGTTACATCATACAAAATAATCTAATCTCCTTTAACAACCAGCCATTCTTGATGATCGACGTGCAGATAGCAGGTGGCCCCGATCGGTAGTTGTTGTTCGTTCAGCGTGGTGCCATCTCCGAGAGGGAACTCATCAAATTGATTGTACTCTTCTTCGTCCACGACATTCTCAACTCCAACAATCCTTCTTTTCCCCTGAAGGACTACGTGAAGTTTCTGATTTGCCGGGTCTTGGACATAAAAGACCTGAACAGCTTGTTTAGCGAGTACAAATGGTTCGTCTTTGTATGCGGCACATTCAAGGTCCACTGTAGTCATGCCGTACATGTCGACCTTAACACTTGAGAGTGCGACCCAATGGCACTGGAAAAGGGGGATCTTGAAACGTACATAGTCGAGTTCTCAGATCTCCTCAATGTACCCATAGTACGCACACACCCCACGTTTGTCCTGGAAGGCATCTATGCGGACACCGCTGTTCTGTACCGTGCTCTTCGTATCCTATGCTCTGGTATAAAAGGTGTACCCATTTATGTCGTATGCTTCAAATTTCAGGATTGTGTGACTTGGCCATCTGGCCAACTAGCCAATATTCTCACCTGTTGTACTATTATTACTTCGAACCCACAACCAGTTGTTGAAGCTGCGGTTGTGCTGTCTGGTAAACCAAGCCTCCGTACGACCTGGATTCTCTCTGCGTAGCTCGTCCTTATGCATGTTGATATGCGGGTGAAAGTGCATCCACTCCCATGGAGCTTGGGAGGATGGCTATATTGCCCCAGAGTTCGGTTTTGATGGTTATTGGCAATCCTCACCTGTGTCTAATACTTGCAATGAGTGTGAACAGGAATTAGATGGACAGGTGAAAGCTAAAGTGAGACAACTGTTGATGATGAGCCCTAAAAAGAGCAAGGAACTGGGAAGGTCAGAAGAACCAGCTGAGCTAGGCTCCTAAGGCACAGTTGCGAGGAAGCCGAGGCTGTGCTCGAGGGCAAGCGAGGTGATGGTTGCTTGATGGAGTTCAAGGGCCGTGAATGCAAGCTTGATAAGTCCTGGAGGAGCTAGGAAGCTGGTGGATCAGGACCAAGGGTTCGCTGTGCGTCTACAAGGGCAGTCATCTTCGGTGAAGAAGCTTGGAACCAGTGCCAAGGGTCTAAGCGAGCTGGTCAGGGACTGTGGCGAGGTCATTGCTCTCTGGTCAGTTGTAGGCTTGTAGTGAGCCGGCCAGAGTTGTGCTCAGGTGCTGCCTGAGGCAACCGAGTCCACCTGAGTTTGGCATCTGAGACTCAGGTGGGTAGCTCAGCCGTGGCTAGTAGGTTACCAGAGGTGCACGTTAGCTGAGTCTCAGATAGGTTAGGTCTGGTGGCTCTTTGTCTAACGTGGCATGGGGGTAACGGCTAGCTGCCAGGGACCCTATAAATAGGGAACCTGGGGAGGTTTTCAACCTCGAACCTTTACCTAACCTTTGCCTCTAACCCGAAAGCAACCTGTTGAGAAAGAAAGAGCTCTAGGTCTCCAAGTGAGTGTTGCCTGCGTGCATCCATCGTGAGAGAGAGTTACTTAGTCCTTCAGGTGTAGCATTCGAGGTACTGGTTCCTCCAAGAGTGGGAGTGCTCTTGGAGTTGGTGAGCAAGCCAAGTCTTGTGTGGCTGCCACCAAGAGTCTGTGAAGGCGATTCGGGTCTGCCTGTCTTGCAGCAGCAAGATCAAAAGGATTCCACACAAGAAAGGTACTCGAGGAAAGAGCACGATTTGGTGCCGGCTGTGAGAACAGCTTCCTCAACGGAGACGTACTGCTTCGCAAGAAGTAGGAACTTCGGTAAAACAAACCATTGTGTGCTTTACTATCTGTCTTGTGATCTACTCTTATTTATTCTGTTATCTATGCATGCTTAGATCACTAGAGCACCTTTATCTGTTGCACACTAACTGAGTTTCCTCACCTGAGACTCAGTTAGCTCTTGCTAAAACTAGTACCTTTCCTGTTCACGTCATCTGATGCACTCACCTGACTCTCACACCTGAGACTCAGTTAGCTCTGAATATAACTTGTTCTACATCAGCTAAGTTTGCTATCTGAGTGTCTGATGTTTTATCTGATATATCTTGCTGAGTCTCAGTTACCTGCATCAGTTGCATATATTTTCTCTAGGATTGACCTATCTCCAGAAGAGAAACCCATTAGGCATTATAATTTCTAGAGCCGACCTATTCACCCCCCCTCTAGTCGACTCCTGAGATCCCTTTCAAGTGGTATCAGAGCCAGGTTGCTCATAATTGGCTTAACAACCAGGGTCTAAAGGATGTCGAACTATGAGGGTAGAGTTCCTATGTTTGATGGTACTAATTATGCCTTTTGGAAGCGGAAGATGCAAATGCATCTTACTGCACTTGACCCAGATGTATGGAAGATTGTCACAATAGGTCTTGATGTTGTTGATGAGAGCAATCCCACTGATCAAGAGAAGATCAGCATCAAGAACAATGCTAGAGCTGCCAATGCTATTTATATGGGACTGCAAGAGCATGATTTCAACCGTGTCAGTACCTTTGAGGAAGCCAGAGATATATGGTTCACACTTCAGGCTATCTATGAAGGCAGTGACACGTTGAAGAGGTCCAAGAAAGATGTGCTGGAGCATGAACTTGACAACTTCCATTACCAACCTGGAGAGGACATCAATTCCATCTTCACAAGACTTACCATGATCACTAACCAGCTGAAGGCCCTTGGGTCCAACAGAGTAGAAGATTGTGATGTGATCAAGAAGTTCCTCTTTGTGCTTCCCAAGCCTTATCACACTCTACGTCTGATGATGAAAGAAAAGGATGGCTTTGATAGATTAAAGCCCACTGATGTCCTTGGTAGAATGCTCACTCATGAGATGGAGCTAAACCACTCCAAGAAGCATGCTATCACTTCTGGGAAGAACAAGGACATAGCCCTCAAGGCAGTGGCCACTCACAGGGACTCAAGTGATGAAGAAGAAGATCCAGATGAAGAGATGTCCACTGATGAGGAGAATGAGCTTGCCATGCTTACTCGGAACTTCAGAAAGTTCTATCGAAGGAAGAAGTTCTCAGGCTCATCTGACAGGTTCAAGGGGAAGAAGCAACTCAGTGACAAGAAGTGCTTTGAGTGTGGTGACTCAGGACACTTCATTGCTGATTGTCCCAAAAAGAGCAAGAGACAAGAGGATGGCAAGTACAAGAAGAAGGAGATCATTGTCAAGAAGAAGTACAAAGAAGGGAAGCCTCCCACCTTCAGAAAGAAGAAGACCTCTGCTGCCAGAGCATATGTGGGACAAGCTTGGGTCTCAGATGACTCAGAATCAGAGGAGGAGTCAGAAGAAGAAACTGAGCTAGCTGGGTTAGCCATCTGTGTCTCAGGTGGATCACTCAGCAGCCCAACTGAGCCAGGAGAAGACTCAGTCAGGTCTCTCAGCTGCGCACCTGAGACAGACTCACTCTTCGACAAGGATGCAGATCCTACACATGCTGAGACTCCAACCCTATGCCTTATGGCTAAAGGCAGCAAGGTAATGACTGAGGATGACTTCCCTGATTATGCTCGACTAATGGACATTCTTGACAGGACAGAGAAGCTCCTTAGGAAAGAGAGAAAAGAAAACATCTCTCTCAGGGACAAACTAACTGACATGCAGGTGTCCCTTGATAATGCACAAGATGCTAAGGCAGATCTTGATGAGGAGGTTTACTTATTGCAGGAAGCTCAAAACAAACTTAAGCTATCACATGAGCTCCTAATCTCTGAGCATGATAAACTCAAAGAAACTCACTCATCTTGCACTGCTGTTACACCTGATGCAAATCCTCCTACTGTTATAGAAACTTGTTTAAACTGTGCATCTCGCATCAATGCTATTACTTCTAGTACAGTGTTTGTTGTAGATTCACCCAGTGAATTAAACACTTCAACTGCTACTAATCTTGTTGATGCAGCAAAGTACAATGAGCTCAAGGAGGAGCATGAAGAGCTAAAAAGGCTCATGAGAATAGGCCTGTGCAGTGCTAACATAGGCATGCAGAATTTTGCTAGGCTCCAGTCTACCCTAGTACTAAAGAATAATGGTACAAGGGGACTTGGTTTCACTCCTGCACTTATAAAGAACAAGTCTTCATATATTCCCTCTGCTACTAACAAGAAATACTTGCAGAATCACTTTGTTCCTCAGAAAGGGAAATATGATACTAACTCTCTTGCAGGAAACCATCGAAAGACAGGTGGTTATGTGAAAATTCCCTCTAATCCAAGCTATGTGCTTAAGACAGGGAAAAAGGGTAAACCTGAGGCAATTTATGTTGGACCTTGGAGCAGTTACAAGAAGGTACCAAGCATTTGGGTACCAAAGTCAGTAGTCATCTGTGTCTCAGGTGACTCACTCGGTTGGGTACCGAAGTCAGGGAGAGCCACCTGTGACTCAGGTAGCTCACTCAGGTGCAATGCAAATTTGCTAACCCTTCCACCTGAGTTTGCAGGAGATAAGAATCTGAGAAAGATTCAGAGGTTCTCTAAGCTTTCTAAAGCCGTAACTGCTAAGAACCCTAATGTTAATCTTATTCCTGCTATTGATGCCTACAGTAAGAGACCTGCTAACTTGGGAACCAAATCTATCTGGGTTCCTAAGTCTCGCAACTAATCATGCAGGGCTCTGCCTCCAGTGGAACAAAATGGGTCATGGATAGTGGCTGCACACAGCACATGACTGGAGGCAAAGAGCAGTTCTCTGAGATAAGAAAAGATAACCTTCCTTGCAAGTATGTCAACTATGCTGATGATTCAAGAGGCAAGGTATTGGGTTGTGGTAAAATTGCTATATCTCAGGAACATTCTCTTACTGAAGTAATGCTTGTTGAGTCTATTTCATATGATCTTTTATCTGTTTCTCAATTATGTGATGCTGGAATGAAAGTCACATTTTATCCTAAAGAGGTCTATGTCCAGAAACTAACAGATGACTCACAAGTTTTCAAAGGCTATCGAGTAGATAAGCTATATCTTGTAGATTTTCAGGATCAAGAAGCAGCTGTGCCATGTTGCCTTATAGTCAAAGCTCAGTTAGGCTGGCTGTGGCACAGGAGGCTAGGTCATGTGGGGATGAGGCTGCTGAACAAACTCAGTAAAGAAGAACATGTCCTAGGCCTGAAGCAGATCCAATTCAACAAAGACAAGCCATGCTGTGCTTGTCAGGCTGGAAAGCAAGTTGGGAGTCCTCATCCACCCAAGAACATCATGACCACTACTTCTCCATTCGATCTCATACACATTGATCTGTTCGGTCCAACTACATATGAGAACATTGGAGGTAACAAGTATGGTTTTGTTGTTGTAGATGACTTGTCACGTTTCACTTGGGTATTTTTCTTGAAGGACAAGTCACAGGTGTACAAAAGGTTCAAGCATCTCATTGTCAGAGTTCAAAATGAATGAAAAATTAACTTGAAGGCAGTGAGAAGTGACAATGGGACAGAATTCAAGAACTCAAGAGTTGAATCCTTCATGGACAAGCATGGGATTAAGCATGAGTTCTCTGGTCCCTATGCACCTCAGCAGAATGGAGTGGTGGAGAGGAAGAACAGGACCCTGATAGAGATGGCAAGAACACTGCTGAGTGAGTACAAAACACCAGCAAGGTTTTGGGCTGAAGCTGTGAATACTGCCTGCCACAACATCAATAGACTATATCTTCACCCACTCCTAAAGAAGACACCTTATGAGCTGCTGACCAACAAGAAGCCAAACGTCTCCTACTTCAGAGTATTTGGTTGTAAGTGTTACATTCTGAAGAAAGGCAAGCGTCTCTCTAAATTTGAATCCAAATCTGATGAAGGAATATTTGTTGGATATAGCTCAGAATCTCACACCTACAGAGTCTTTAACACCAACACCAAGGTTGTTGAAGAAGCTGTAGATGTGACATTCGATGAATCTAATGGCTCACAAGATGGCAAGTTACTAATGATATTTCAGGGAAGGTAGATATACTTCACAAGTCAACAGGTGAAGTCAGGCCCCAAGTTGAGGAGCAAGCTTCATCTGGAGTTACAAACCTACCTGACCCAGCTGATGAGCAAGATGAAGTCAATGGCATTGAGTTCGAGTACAACCCAGCTAATGATCTATTGGACTCAGAAGCCTCCATGCACCCAGCTGAGTCTCAGGAAGAGCCAACTGAGTCACAGATACACCCAGCTGATCCACATCCAACTGTGACTCAGGTGGCTGACCCAGAACCCCCTGTGATCAGCAGGCTGCAGAAGGATCAACCTGTAGACCAAATCATTGGTGCCATTGATAGGGGAGTGACTACTCGTTCTCGTATTGCTAACTTTTGTGCTCACTACTCTTTTGTTTCCACCTTTGAGCCTAAAAATGTAGGTGAAGCTCTGTCTGACTCAGACTGGATCAATGCTATGCATGACGAGCTGAACCAATTTGAGAGAAATGAAATCTGGTCACTTGTTGAAAGACCCAAGGATCACAATGTCATTGGAACAAAGTGGGTCTTTCGCAACAAGCAAGATTCTACAGGCCAAGTGGTGAGGAACAAGGCAAGGTTGGTTGCTCAAGGCTACACTCAAATAGAAGGCTTGGATTTTGGTGAGACCTTTGTACCTGTAGCTCGACTTGAAGCTATCAGGATACTTTTAGCTTATGCAAATCATCACAACATCAAGCTTTATCAAATGGATGTCAAGAGTGCCTTCCTCCAAGGTAAGCTTGCTGAACTTGTGTATGTAGAACAGCCCCTTGGTTTTGAAGATCCAAAAAGACCCCATCATGTATATGTTCTCCACAAAGCTTTATATGGTCTCAAACAAGCCCCTCGTGCTTGGTATGATACCCTAAAGAAGTTTCTTATACATAATGGTTTCAAAATTGGGCTTGTTGATACTACACTCTTTACTAAAGTTAAAGGCAAGGACTTATTTGTATGCCAAATATATGTCGATGACATAATATTTGGAAGTACTAACCGTGTGCTAAGTGATGAGTTCAGCAAGATGATGATAAAAAGGTTTGAGATGTCCATGGTAGGAGAGCTGAAGTTCTTCCTAGGGCTGCAAATCAGACAACTCAAGCAGGGAACTTTCATCTCTCAAGAGAAGTTTGCCAAGGACATCCTCAAGAAGTTTGACATGGACAAGCTAAGTCAATATCTACTCCCATGCAAACAAATGCTCATCTTGATCTGAACCAACAAGGTAAGTCCACTGATCAGAAGGAGTATAGGTCTATGATAGGTTCTTTGCTGTATTTGTGTGCATCTAGACCTGATATAATGTTGAGTGTTTGCATGTGTGCACGTTTTCAAGCTGATCCTAAGGACATTCATCGCACTGCTGTTCGTAGAATACTGAGATATTTGATTCATACCTCTAGGTTTGGTCTATGGTATCCTAAGGGTGCACCATTTGAGCTTGTAGGCTATTTAGATAGTGATTATGCCGGATGTAAGGTTGACAGAAAAAGCACCTCAGGTACCTGCCAATTTTTAGGGCGTTCCCTTGTGTCCTGGAGTTCCAAGAAACAAAATTCAGTAGCCCTATCCACAGCAGAAGCCGAATACATAGCAGCTGGTGGGTGTTGTGCTCAATTGTTATGGATGAGGCAGACCTTGAAGGATTTCAACATATCCATGTCTCAAGTACTGTCACGGACCCGGAATCCCATATGATTAGGGGAACGCGAAGTCGCCAAGGACCGAAGGACTCGTCAGCCCGGTGGCACGGTACCTGCGCCGTACGCACCAAGGTAGAACGATCCGACACCCGCCACGTGCGAGCCGGCCGGAAGCGACCAATCTTCCCAAAACCACATACTATTCCATGATCCGGTGAAGAGTCAGAGTCGTTCCCGAATCCCACCACGACAAGCAAAGTCGGAGGAGCCCGGCAATTCTACCCACACCCTAACCTAGCTCGGAAGCTAGTGGGTCGCTCGAAAGCCCGGTAGAACGCCCACACCCTGCCTGGCCGGCACAGCATCTCAGCCAGCGGGTCACTCAACCAACACCTGCTCGACTTAGTAGAAAACGGTACGGCCTCGATCCTTCACGGCTTACCCATACACTTCATACCATTCACGCATTGTGCAGGGGCAGCCTGGATTAACAACTCGGATATCATCACAAAGCTCTACATTACGATATTACTAATAACAGTCCACGATGGGACAACATTTTACATTAGTTGGTCATATCCGAACACATATCCGAGTACGGAGAATAAAACGACAGCGGAAGAACAATAAAAATGTCCCACAGTGGCACGATGACCGCTGAACAAAAGCTACAACCCACCCCATGAGTCGAACACTACCGAGGAAACACACGTTCAGGCATCATCAAAATAATCTTCGACCACCGGCTCACCTGCAAGCTCTAGGAATAACCTAGGTGAGTACGAACGTACTCGCAAGACTTATTCGTGCTTGATTAAATGTCCTATTCATACTAGTGCAACAACAATTAAACATGGATGCTTCTCAGAGTAACAATTTACAAGTTAAGAACATAACATTAATGAGGTGAAGTAAAGACAGATTAAATAACAGATTAACTCAGGACACAACATATCACAGCTAATTTACCACGAGATCAAGTTATCAAATCCAAATCCATTTGGGGCAACCCATGAGTTCAATCCAAATCAATCCATCAAACATCATCCAATTCGATTAGGTCAGCCCCTAACTCCAATCCAAATTAATCCAATCCTCAAAGGTTCATTTTAATCTCTCGAACCACTACCGACAACTCAACCCCTGCAGGCATAGTGGGTGCATGACAGTTTGGAGGTAGCGAGCCTCCAAAGTGCATGGAGGTTTACCCCAACTATCCTCAGTGTTGGTTCTCGCTAGCGTCCACGTATGATAAGGGATGGTGACACGCTGAAGATAGGGTTGGTGTGGCGACTAAAACTCTACTTACTCCCGCGTCGCCATCAAACTACGATGAACACCAACCGTACCCATTGTGCACGCCCTCGGCTCTCACAACTCACTTAACCATTTAGTTGAAGAGCCATCAGATGTTCTCGACGTAAGACACATCCTACACATGCTAGTGTACGCAACTTGCGACAATTCACAGATAAACATTCATACACATAGCACATATAACAAGGGCATACACAAAAGTACGGAAGGTAAAGATGCAACAAGCTCTGCTTGCCTGATTCTGGTTGTTCCTGTTCTTGCGAGGGGTCGTAAGCCTGGTGGTCTTCCTCTTCAGATTCTTTTATAAGCAATACAAGAACCGGAAAAGAAACGATAAGGAAAATATTAAGATTCAGCATGTATGCATGATCTCTAGGTAGAAGATGCATGTCATGGAGATGCTTGGATGACTAGGGTTTCATTACGACAAGATATATACAACTAAAGCAGTTGATGTTATCCTAATGCCTTGCGCATGCATGCATATAACCTTGACCTTTATGTTGGATTAGGGTTAGTTATTTACTACTAGAACATATGGTGTTAGGTTTACTTGTCGAAGTTACGGGGAACAATAATTATGCATGCATGACAGGTTAAGGGGCCTCGATGAATTAGGGTTAATAGCATTAATGACAAGGCATGGCATTGAGCTGGTTAGGTTAGTATGACACAAGTAATACAAGTCACGGTTTTAATGCAATTATGGTTATAGTTGTCGAGTTAGGGTTTTATAACGATTGACGATAAGAGGGGCTAATACTTGCACCCTACGGGGTTATACTATGCATGGGACCCTACTGGAACTTCAGGGGTTTCATGTCGTAGGATTTCTCGCGAGGATTCCAGAAGTACAAGGTTCGTCGAAATCGGAGCTAGGGTTGAAAAACTAGGGTTTATCGACCCTCGACGGTAGCTAAACATCTATCCTAGATATCACCCTGTGCATGTAACTAAAATTAATTTTTGATTCAGCCAAAGTGTAGAGTTTTTCCTGAGGTTTCCAAATATATAAAAATTTTCAAATTTGGATATATGGTTTAAAAGTTATGAGGGTTTGAATTTTTAATCCAAAATCTGCCCTAACAAACCCTAAACCTAATTGCTAAACCTACCCGACGCCTACCCAGCCAAATCGGTAATCCCTGAGTGCACCCGAGAAGCACCCCAGCATTCCTACCCACTAAACCACGTCAGCAGGCGTGGGCCCCATCTGTCATCCGGTCCGGGACTCGGGAGCCAACCGGAAGGCGCCACGCGGCCTGGTTTCTCTCTCGCCCTCTCTCTCCTTCTCGGGACTGGCCGGAGGTGAGCTCGTGCGGCGGCGCGGCCACCGGAGACCTCACCGGAGTTGGCTCTGGTGCCCGGATCCACTCGGGAAGGACAGCTACGTGCTCGGGAGCTCACCCTGGTGCGGATGCGCGCAAGAGATGAACCCGGGGAGGACCAGAGGAGGCTGGCGACAGCGAGGGTTGTCGGAGTGGCTCGGTCGCCGGCGGGGAGGTGATTCCGAGCAGGGATCTGTGAAGAAAAGGGGCGGAGCGCGTTAAGGGGAGTGAGGGAATGCTCGGGATGTAGAAGATGGACTCTGAGGCTCACCAGAGCGAGCACGAGGGCTCACCGGAACTGCCGCCGGTCTTGAAGACGAAGGTGAGCTCGCGGACGATTCCAGCAAGGATCTGAGCAGCAAAGGAACGGGGGAGTTAGGGAAAGTGGCAAGGGAGTTCGGGGAAGAAAATTACTAGCCGAAGCTCACTGGGCTCGTGGGGATTTCTCGTCGGAGAGACGCCGGAGCTCGGGAAGATGGCTCGGGAAAAAGGGAATCGGGGGCTAGGGTTTCGGGAGCGAGAGAAGGGAGCGAGGGGAAGGGAGGCTGTCGGAAGACCCCTTTTTAAAGGGCGGCGGGGCTCGGACAGCAGCACCGGGAGCGGGGCACCGCCCACGCCGGCGAGTGCTCGGGCGAGACGTGGAGGGGGAGGTCCTGACGAGCGGGCCCGGGGCGCGGCAGTGAGAGAGAGCAGAGGCTGACAGGCGGGGCCGGCCTGTCAGCGGAAGCAGAGGGGAGAGGCGCGCGCGGGGTGAAGTTGGGCCGGCCAGCTGGGCCGGCCGAACAGGCCACTGGCCCGAGTAGTTTAGGGTTTTGTTTTTGTTTTTGTTTTTCTTTTATACAGGGTCATTCCCCACGATATTTTATGTACAATTTCTTCTCCAATTGATTTGAAATTTTTACAGAAGCTTCATAATATTATTTGGGAGCTGTTGGGGAAGTTTGAATCAATTTGGGGAAGATTTGAATGGGTGTCCAGTTCAAATTGGAATTAGGGTTCGAATTAGGGTTTACACTGCGACTAGGATTTAAATTTTCCCAAAATTCATGAAAATTGACAAGGGCTAGGGTTTCCACTTTCCAAGCTATTTGTGAAGTTTGGGGAGGTTTGGACTCATTAAGGTTGTTCTATCGACGAAACCCTAATTTTGGCACCGTTAGGGTTTTAGGTTTTGGGATTCACCGGAGTGTTCAATGACTTCCACCACCCTTATCAACGATAGTTGCGATTCAACTACTTCAAATAAGTTGATTGGTGTTTGTATGAATTTCCACCGAGGATGAGATATTAACATATTCTATAAATTACAATTATACCCTTTTCGAGTTTAAATGAGGTAGTGCGGGGTGATGCCATGTATGCATGAATGCAAGATGAAAGCTTAATCGTTAAGTTCGGGGATTACAAGTACCCCTCTTCTGTGACAATGAAAGTGCAATCAAGTTAGCCAACACCAAAGATCCAAACACATAGAAGTGAGACACCACTTTCTAAGAGACCATGTAGAAAAGAAAGATATCCAACTGTGCCATGCTAGAACCGAAGCTCAGCTAGCTGATATTTTCACCAAGCCTTTAGATGAGAATAGGTTCTATACCCTCAGGCATGAGCTAAATATCATGGATATCTCGAATGTGCAGTGAGGAAATGATGATACACGTGTACACATGATTGCATTTCTGGTTTTTCATTCTCTGCATTCTACATGAGTCAGCCACCTGAGTCTCGGTTGTACCTCAGGTGGGTTAAGGTCTTATAGATAACATGCTGTTTTTGCATCTTATTGAACTCATGGATTCACCATTGGGTTAGATAAGTTGGATCTTACCATCTATTTCAATTCAACACAGCTTTAGCTTTGTATTGATTGATTGTTTGGCAAGCTGTGTTTGAAAAGAAATTCTCTCTATTGCTTTCATCTCTTATCCTTAAGTTCTCTCTGGTAATCCTATTGAAAACCTTGTCAGCTGAGTCTTCCACATGAGTCTCAGCTGAACACATTCAAAAATTCCGGAGAAAATCCCTAAGTCTGGAGCTCAGCTCATTTTTTCTTTCCTACCTGAGTCTCAGGTAGCAATCTAGCTGACCCTCAGGTGCCACAGGGCCGCTCGGGATATAAAAACCCACCTCTGTAACGGTTCGCGCTAAACCCTCTTCAGAGTCTCAGTGCCCTTGCGCTCGTCGCCGCCATCTGATTCTCAACGATCGTGCGCTTCTCCGACGATCTTCGCTCTCTCTGAAGCTTCCCAAAGCTTTCCTGATTGTTTTGGCGCCTTCATCTCCAATCAAAATTCCAAATGTAAGTCTCCTCGAGCTGTTCTTCACAGAACTAGGGTGGTTTCCGCCTTAATGTGAATTCCATGCTCTCGAGTATCTTTTAGTTGTGGAATTAGACAGAGATGATGTACCTTTAACCTCTAGAACGATTTCTTGCAACTCATTGTCCAGAATTCTCAAATTTCAGCAAGATTCGATAAACCTAGGTTGCTCTGCTACTCCACCTGAGTTACACAATTTATCTCACCTGAGTGTCAGGTAGCTAAGTCAGGTAGCATGAGATGACTTGTGAAACTCTCCTAAAACCATCCAAAAATGGCCAATCATTCCAGTTTTCTCTGCAATAGGATTACCTCTCATCTATTCTTTATCCTACCTCTCCTATGCAGATGTCTGGATCAAGGAATGTGCCTGAGGATATATCTGATGATCTGCCCATTGGTCTGAGAACCCAGCTCCTAAGACAGAAGCAGCAGTTAGAGTGGGAGGCAGAGCAGGCTAAAAGTCTTGGAAAGAAATTGGATGCAGAAGAAGCTGCTCAAAGATCAGTGAAAGCTCCAATGTCCCCCTCTGAGCTAGCCAAAAGAGAAGCTAGGCTTAAAGAGCTACAAGAAGAGAAACGACAGATGGACATAGCTACAGCTCAGTCAGCTAAAAGAATGAAAGATTTAGAAGCTCAGAAGGCTAGCAAGGAAGAATAATTGAAGCAAGAGAGGAAAGCAAAAGCAGCTGAAAAGAAAGCCCAAGCTGAAGAAGCAAAGAAGAAAAGAGCTGAAGAAAGAGCCAAGAAGGCTGCTGAGAAAGAGGCAGCTATCAAAGTCAAGAAGGCTCCAGTAGTTGATACACTCAAAAGGACAAGGGCTGCAGGCAAGCCAACAGATTTATCCCTGAGCAAAGTCTCAAAGAAGCCAAGATCAGAGGCTGTGGTAGTCAAGAAGAAAACAAAGAAGCATCTGCAAGAAGAGGAAGAAGCTGAATGGAGAGTAGAAGCTCTTAAAAGAAAGGAACACAGCAAACTTATAGAAAAATGGCAAGACCTATCTAATAAGTTGCCCAATGTCACAGATGAGGAAAGGCCTCAAATGAAGGAAAGAATAGATGCCCTTGCAAAGCAAATCTTTGAATCACCAGATGTTCCAAAGAGTGTGAAACTCCAAAGAGAAACTCAGCTGAAGGACAAGGCAATCCATGAAGAACTCAAAAAGCTGCTGAAGCAAGAAGGAAAAGCCTCTGGACAAGAGAAAGCAGACCTGATCAAACAAATTGATCGTCTATTCCCTCAACTCTCAGAAGATTATAAGCCTCTCTGGACAAGGTTCTCAGATATCATTCTACAAAGGAGAATAGAGAATCACATGTTGGAGTTAAACTCTTGTGCTGATGAAGCTCGTAAGAAGCATCTACAAAATGAGATTGCTGAAACAAACTCAAGGATATTTTATGCATCCAGTTCTCAAGCACTTGATGCAGTGCCCCTTCAACAAGTCAGTGGTTCAGTGCCTCAACTGAGTAAGCCAGCCGAGTCTCAGGCGGCTGCATCAGCTGGACTAGAATTAGTCCCCACGGAAGTGGAAACTCAACAGAAAGCTGCCATAGAATCAATTGAAGACATTTTGGCTGAGCTTGACTCAAGAGAAAAAGAACTTGAGCAGACTATGGAGGAATCTATGGATAAGCTAAGATCATCTTTTGAAGAGAAGTCAACTAAAGCACATGAAAATCCAACTGAGCCACAAGCAGATCCATCAGTTGGAGTATCAGTGAGCATGGGTTCTGTATTTCAGTCTCTATCAGACTTAGAACCAGCTCAAGAAGAAACAAGACTTGAAGAGCAAGAAAAAGCAGTATCTTCTCCAGCACCTGAGTCAGTTCATAGGATGCCAACTGGGTCTCAGGCACAGTCAACTGAGGCTCAGTCAGAAGACTCAGATGACTCCTATTCAAGTCCAAGTGATCCTCATCCTCCATCTCCTCGCAAGAAGAAGCAAAAGCTATCTGAATCAGATGAAGAATACCAAGAAGAAGAACAGAGCAGTGGAAGGAAAGAGTCCGCAGAAGAATCAGACTCATCCCCCTCTGCATCTGACTCAGAAGATATCCCAGCTGAGACTCAGTTAGAAGAGTCAGATGAGTCATTGGAAGACAAATATTCAGCTATATTCTCAAAAGTTGCACGATCTGACACATCAATGATGAAATTCATATCTGCAACTGCTTTCAAGAAGCTACCAAAGGCAGATGCCAGTCTAGCCTCCATGAACCTGGATTCTAGAAGCACATCAAACTACACTGCCATGAGAACCACAAATCCATATTTTGACAGTGATGGGAATCTGAAAAGAAGACATTGCAATGATCCAAGGTTTTGGAATGATCAGCAGCAATCAAGCTATCATCTCTTGCTGCAGAAGAAAGGTTTTGTTGACAGCATGCCAATTGATTGGGAAAACCTTGCCAAGAATGGCTTAGGAAATTTGAAGCAGATTTTAGCTGCAGTTCAACTTGATGAGATATGCAGCTTAAATCAAGATTATGATTCTGAAGCTATCAAGGAATTCTATGCAACAGTCTTTGTAGAGCAGAACAATCAAGATTATATGCTCTGGATGACAAGAGGTCAACTGCTGTGCATCACAGCTCCCGAGTTTGCAGAGCTGTTCAACCTACCATCAGGGACAAAGCTACAGAAGATCAGCATATCCAAAGGCTCAGAAGAAGATAAGAGTCTCCTGCCAGATTGGGTTCCAAATGAGAAAAGGAAGAAGTTCTTCCCTACAGGCTTTGTGCCTCCTCCTGTTAAGGGTGCAGTCCCTAAGCATATCTCCAATTTCAAAGGATTGATGAAGACACCCAAGCACATAGTGAAGATCTTGAACATATCCATTTGTGCCAAAGGTGGAGGAACTGATGCCATATACAATCCAGTATGGAGAATTCTTGAGCTCATCGCAAAGAAAGAGAAGTTTGATGTGGCCAGATACATATTCTCAGAAATAAATGAGTGCCAGAAGAACAGAACTGACAAGATGAGATATGGCTCATATCTAATGCATATGATCCTCCAAAGAACATCATTAGCATCTTCAGTCTTCTCCTTTGACAAGAAGACATATCTCAGCAAATTCAGACCTCAGAAGGATGACCATGAAGATGAAGTTCCTTTCTACAACATCCTCAACTCATCTCAGCTAGACTTTTCAGAGCCTCCAGAGCAAGCTACCAGAGTCTCAGTCAGACCACCTCAGCCAGCAGCTGATCTCCCAGCAGTCCTACCTGAGCCTCAGGTGTCTCCCACCCGAGACTCAGCTAGAGAATCATCTCCTCCTGCTGAGCGACAAGCATCGGTCTCTGTGAATCTTTCATCAGACAGTCTCCCTTTGGTTCAACGTCTAGACAATCCCGCAGCTGTGGATGCTTTCATTAAACGGGTTGTGCCAGTACAGATCTCTTGTATCAAGAGGAGACAAGATGAACTGCAACAAGAAATGGCTCAGCTGAAATCTGAACTCAAGAGTGAGATGGCAGATCTCAAGGCCTCGGTCAACAGCAAATTTGATCAGATCCTATCCCTCCTGCAACCAAAGCCAGCTCCCTGAGGATCTTTTCTTTCTTCTTCCTATCTCTTTTTAGTGCTTAGTGGCAAAGGGGGAGAGAGTAGGGAGAGAATAGCTTAAAGGGGAGAGTATTATATTCAGGGGGAGCAGTATGTAAAAAGGGATAGACTAGACTGCATGTGTGTCAAGACATCTATGTACTGCAAAATGATTTTATCAGTCTTGAACACCTCGTTTTTGTATTGTATTGTCTGTTATTGTATTGACTGTTATTGCTCAAATATATTGAAATACATTGATCTCTTTATCACATCTGCTCTGATACATGATATTCCTTACTTTAGCTCTAATACATGCTCTGATATTCGATATATACATGACGCTCTGATATTTGATATTTGTACTCAAGCATGCAATCCTTTCTGTTATCTTATTTGCTGAGTACTTCTCCAATATACCTGCTATTCCGCTGTGCTTATACTCTCAGTTATGTTGTGAGAACCTGTTTTTTGCATCAACTCTCCAATGTTTAAATCTGAACTGTACACTTGTATTCAAATGCAAAATCTCACTTGTGCACATCTTAAGGGGGAGTTGATGTCAAACAAGGTTAAATGTAATACTCTTTTTTATCTAAGTGAATGTTTTAAAGGGGTTGCCATTAACCACCAAAAAGGGGGAGATTGAAAGTGCATCCACTCCCATGGAGCTTGGGAGGATGGCTATATTGCCCCAGAGTTCGGTTTTGATGGTTATTGGCAATCCTCACCTGTGTCTAATACTTGCAATGAGTGTGAACAGGAATTAGATGGACAGGTGAAAGCTGAAGTGAGACAACTGTTGATGATGAGCCCTAAAAAGAGCAAGGAATTGGGAAGGTCAGAAGGACCAGCTGAGCTAGGCTCCTGAGGCACAGTTGCGAGGAAGCCGAGGCTGTGCTCGAGGGCAAGCGAGGTGATGGTTGCTTGATGGAGTTCAAGGGCCATGAATGCAAGCTTGATAAGTCCTGGAGGAGCTAGGAAGCTGGTGGATCAGGACCAAGGGTTCGCTATGCGTCTACAAGGGCAGTCATCTTCGGTGAAGAAGCTTGGAACCAGTGCCAAGGGTCTAAGCGAGCTGGTCAGGGACTGTGGCGAGGTCATTGCTCTCTGGTCAGTTGTAGGCTTGTAGTGAGCCGGCCAGAGTTGTGCTCAGGTACTGCCTGAGGCAACCGAGTCCACCTGAGTTTGGCATCTGAGACTCAGGTGGGTAGCTCAGCCGTGGCTAGTAGGTTACCAGAGGTGCACGTTAGCTGAGTCTCAGATAGGTTAGGTCTGGTGGCTCTTTGTCTGACGTGGCATGGGGGTAACGGCTAGCTGCCAGGGACCCTATAAATAGGGAACCTGGGGAGGTTTTCAACCTCGAACCTTTACCTAACCTTTGCCTCTAACCCGAAAGCAACCTGTTGAGAAAGAAAGAGCTCTAGGTCTCCAAGTGAGTGTTGCCTGCGTGCATCCATCGTGAGAGAGAGTTACTTAGTCCTTCAGGTGTAGCATTCGAGGTACTGGTTCCTCCAAGAGTGGGAGTGCTTTTGGAGTTGGTGAGCAAGCCAAGTCTTGTGTGGCTGCTACCAAGAGTCTGTGAAGGCGATTCGGGTCTGCCTGTCTTGCAGCAGCAAGATCAAAAGGATTCCACACAAGAAAGGTACTTGAGGAAAGAGCACGATTTGGTGCCGGCTGTGAGAACAGCTTCCTCAACGGAGACGTACTGCTTCGCAAGAAGTAGGAACTTCGGTAAAACAAACCATTGTGTGCTTTACTATCTGTCTTGTGATCTACTCTATTTATTCTGTTATCTATGCATGCTTAGATCACTAGAGCACCTTTATCTGTTGCACACTATAACTGAGTTTCCTCACCTGAGACTCAGTTAGCTCTTGCTAAAACTAGTACCTTTCCTGTTCACGTCATCTGATGCACTCACCTGACTCTCACACTGAGACTCAGTTAGCTCTGAATATAACTTGTTCTACATCAGCTAAGTTTGCTATCTGAGTGTCTGGTGTTTATCTGATATATCTTGCTGAGTCTCAGTTACCTGCATCAGTTGCATATATTTTCTCTAGGATTGACCTATCTCCAGAAGAGAAACCCGTTAGGCATTATAATTTCTAGAGCCGACCTATTCACCCCCCCTCTAGTCGACTCCTGAGATCCCTTTCAGCGGGGCTACTTCAGTCATGTGTTGCAAGACTACGAAATGGGCTTTAGATAACGCTGCGTAGTCAGGAATGAGTGATTTCCTCCCTATGGTCACTTTGCCATCCAATCTCCCCTCATGGCGAGACATAGGCACACCTATTGGTTTGAGCTGGTCCATGTAATCGATGCAGAACTCGACCACCTCTTCGGTTGTGTAACCTTTGACGATGCTGCCCTCCGGACGAGATCTATTTCGTACGTACTGCTTGAGAATTCCCATGTACCGCTCAAACGGGTACATCCGACGTAGAAATACCGGTCCACAGATCTTTATCTCTCTCACGAGGTGGACGATAACATGGACCATGATATCAAAAAATGACGGAGGAAAGCACATCTCAAGATGACATAATGCCTTCACCACATCGGCCTGCAACACATCTAGTGCTTCGGGATTGATGACCTTCTGAGAGATTGTTTTGAAGAAGTAACACAGCCTAATGATTGTGTCTCGGAGATAGCTCGGCTGGATATTTTCGGATTGCAACAGGAATCATCTGTGTCATCAACACATGGCAATCATGGGACTTCATGCTAAGTAATTTTAGATCTTCCATCGAAACAAGTTTCGAGATGTTGGCGGAGTAACCGGACGGAACTTTCACACCTTGCAAGCACCAGCATAGCTCGGTCCTCTCGGCCTTTTTCAGGTTATAGCAGGCCGGAGGAAGCCTTGTTCTGCCTTTTTGGGAGGGCTCAGGTGCCAACTCGGGCCTGATCTTCATGTCAACCAAGTCGAGACGTGCGTTGAGGCCGTCCTTTCGTCTTCCCTGGAATATTAAGTAAGAGACCAATCAGGCTGTCACACACGTTCTTCTCTACATGCATAACATCGATGCAGTGGCGAACTTCAAGGTGCTGCCAATACGGTAACTCTCAAAATATTGATTTCTTCTTCCACATGCCGCTGGCCTTCACTTTTTTTACCACTCTTTCCGAGGACAACATCGATATCCTTAACCATATTGTACACCTCTTGCCCGCTGTAATGCCTTGGAAATAAAGCTCTCTCCCTCGTCCTGTCAAATTGCTCCTTCATATTGCGGTACGGGTGATTCCTCTTAAGGAACCTACGGTGGCGCATGAACACCGTCTTACGGGAGTGGGCCAGCCACCTACTCGCAGTACCATCCAAGCACTGAGGGCAAGCCTTGTCTGGTTCTTTACTTTGGCCCGAAAGGTTACGTAGGGCAGGCAAATCATTGACCGTGCAGAACAACATGGCGTGTAGGGTGAAGTTCTCTTGTTTGTACGCATCCCATACCTGCACCCCTTCGTTCCACAGTGTTTTCAGATCTTCCACCAAAGGTCTTAGGTATACATCAATATCATTCCCAGGTTGCTTCGGCCCTTGGATAAGCAGCGACATCATGATGTACTTCCGTTTCATACACAGCCAAGGTGGTAGGTTGTACATACTAAGAGCAACTGGCCAAGTGCTGTGCCGGCTGCTCATGTTGCCGAAAGGATTCATTCCGTCTGTGCTCAATGCGAACCTTATATTCCTCGGCTCCGCACCGAAGTGTTCGAAGATCATGGCGATGTTTCTCCACTGCGCGGAATCGGCAGGGTGTCTTAGCTTTCCATCTTTCTTACGGTCCTCCGAGTGCCAGCACAACAATTTGGCCTCTTTTGGATTCCCAAACAAACGCTTCAGACGCGGAATTACCGGCAGATACCACACCACCTTAGCGGGAATTCCTTTCTTCAGCTCGATGGAAGACTCGCGGTCGTCTGGTTCACTCTTACGCTTGTAACGAGATGCTTTGCACACTGGACATGAACGCAAGTTCGATAATTCATTACGGTACAAGATATAGTCATTCGGACATGTATGTATCCTTTCTACCTCCATCCCCAGTGGACAAACCACCTGCTTTGCTCGGTATGTGTTTTTGGGCAGCTCGTTTCCATCCGGAAGCATCTCTGATAGGAGACCTAAGAGCGCCGTGAAACTCTTGTCTGACCAACCATAGCTTGCTTTCAATTTAAGCAGCTCGAGCACGGATGACAGCTTTGTGTATTTCGGCTTGCAACCCGGAAACAAAGGTTTTTCTGAGTCCTCAATCAAGTACATGAACTTGTTTAAGTCTCTCTCAGTATTAAAGTTCACGTCAGCATCGCGCAACATCTATCCAACCTATCATTGTCCTCTGCGCCACCACAATCATCGTCTGCACCTACTTCCTCCGCGCGGCCACAATCATCGTCTACACCTACTTCCTCATCATCTTCTCTCCTTTTGTTGACTTCGGGTTCTTCGACGATGCCAACGTCTTCGTGTAACATGTTCTGCTCTTCACCATGTTTGGTCCAACACGTGTAGTCCGGTTTGAAACTCCTAATAATCAAGTGCGCTTGGATCTGTAGGGCTAAGTTCTGTCTGAGAAATGATCTCTCATTTCTACAATCGCAATAAGGACAATATATAAATTCAACACCCTTCTTCAACCTATCCTCCTCGGCAACTCTCAGAAAATTCGTCACACCATCAAGGTACCCTTGGTTCGTACGAGAACCGTACATCCACACCCGATCCATCTAGCTACACGCGCTGCACAACAAGGAAATTAGTGTTAAATTGACCTAATAAAAGAAAGCCACCTAGCTTCTCATCGAAAAAAGGAGCTATCGAAGTAATGTCAAATGTTGAATTTTGATGCAACATATATTAATTTTGGAGCTAGCATGATTTTTCTAGAAATCGTACTGCAATTTAAGGGTTTAAGGGTATAAACATCAATATCAAAATGCGGAACATCGGCATGAGATGAAATGCATGTCATGGCATAGAGGACACAAAGTAAAGACTAATGCAAATGGAATCAATTTAATCGGAGTCCGAACGCTCAAAATATCGCGATCCGAATTTCTCCGGCGGTTCTAGAAATCCTAATTTGAGTTTTTAGTCAATTTTATTTTTTCTATAATGCAAACATGAATGAAAATGACATAATTGCATAGATCTTATTTTTCTGAACATTTTGATATATTATTTGTATTTTTCTGACTAATAATGAATTTTCTATGATTTTTATAAGATTTAAATATTTAAATACTCTTTTTGATCTTTTCCTCTGTAAAAATAATGAATAAATAAATACAGAAATAGCAGAGGCTGACAGGTGGGTCCCACTGGTCAAAACTTGACTACACACTGACATGTGGGGCCCACATGTCATATTTTCATTTCTTTTATTTTTTATTTTTTATTTGGCTTAGCCTTAATGGTTCATTAAGGCGGTCGGGACGCCAGCCGAGCATCGTGGCATCGGCAAGCGGCGGTGGCGCGGGACCGCGGCGGTGGAGGGAAGTGGGAGCGCAAAGCGCGGCCGCTTACCGGGAGGCGGCGGAGCTCGGACGCGGCGGGGCGAGGCGGGCGGCGAGGTGGAGGCCACTGGCGACAGGGAAGCTTCGGGGGCGGGGCGGCGGCGGCGGCTTGGGGAGATTTTCGGTGGGTGGCGGCGGCAACTTGGGGAGGTCGTCGGCGGCGGCGCTTCCGGGCGGCTCGAGAGGAGGTCAGGAACGTACTCGATCTGCTGGGAGTGGCCGGGAGTGGGAGTGAGCTTATGCATATTAGTATAGATGGCTCCAAGTAGGGAACCGTCTGTACAACCAACACAGACGGTTCTGGTAGGGAACCGTCTGTACTGTGGGGGTTAGTACAGACGGCTCCCAACTGGGACCGTCTGTGACATTATTACAGATGGTCTGGGTTGGGAGCCATCTGTACTGTGCTTCCCAGTACAGACGGTCTCAGTAGACAACCGTCTGTATTATTTGTACAAACGGTTGCTCTAGGGAACCGTCTGTATTGTACCGTCCCGTTTGTTCGGCATCTTTGGTCGTCATTTTCTCAGACGGTTCAAGTTTGGAACCGTCTGTGATAAGCACTGTACAGACGGCTCCCTGTTGCCGTCTGTACAGGAGGCGTCCCGCTAAATGGTGTCTGTCGTAGTGAATGTTGGATGCCATTCTTCACTACAAATTTCTATCGCTCAAATTTGTCAACTTGGCCACTCGAGCAGCTAACTCAGAACAATGTTGTATTTTCATTGAGAATGCACTTGATAGCCTTATTAAGGAAGTTAAAGACTGAATGACAAATGCATGTGAAAGTAACCTACGTGTAAATCTCTAGCAATCGCTCGCGTTGTTTAATTTGTCCAGCGGAACTCTTGCAACTAAACTATTACGAGAATAAATATACTTATGTCGACACTTCTTTAAACTAGCCATTCATGTCAAGTTAGCCTAGGAGACCCGTTAGCACCTGCTGGATGAACAAAGGAGCGTTCGCGTGGCCTTGAAGTCTCCACAATATTCCAAGACAAAGTAACTAGAAATTTAGCATAAGCCTAAAATAGATAAAAAAAGGAACTCTTGAAATTCCAATATTTTCAACAAAAGAAAAATCAATCCATTTATTTGGATTATGTATGGTTTGAATATCATATATAGAATCATGTATGCCTTAGATCACATATAATGCATAGATTTCAATTGAACTCTTTTCTACACACACATGTCGCTAGAAAAGTGAAGTCTTAGCTCTGATGTCAGATAGAGCACATGTTCAACTAAGCCACTTTCGTGAGCTTGACTTGATACAAATTTGAACTCGATCAAACTAAAGTTGTATGTACAAGCCTTTTCTCCCTGTGTTGATCAATTTGCAAATGGTTCTACTTACTTAAAATCATCTGCAGGCATGCATGCTCATTGTCGACCAGATATGGAGTTGCGGGTGAACCGTCGGTATTAATCCGTGATGTAGGTAAATTAAAATTACATACCAAAATGTAATTGATCCAAGGGCCGGAGGGAAGGGGTGTGTCGACGATTGGTAAACCGCTGATCTTACGGTAGTCGTGAGACAAAGATACTTGTTGTTGGGTAGGGACCCCTAGGGCACAAGGCCAAGAGATCTAACAGCAAGGAAACACCCTTTTTATACAGGTTCGGGCCTCCCTCAGGATAACAACCCTACATCCTGTTCGTATATATTGATCAAAGAGTACCTTACAAAGGATGTGTATGTTAGTGGCTATCCTAGACCTAATCAGAGGCTATTTTGACTAGTTCTGCGGGGCTCGACTCCTTCGAGGCAGAGGATCTTCTCGTGAGAATCGCTGGGGCTTCTGGATGGCTTCAGGCTCCTAAGACTTGAAAGACTTGTCTTGACTAGAAAGACTTTGGGATCTAAAAGATTTGTCCTCCCCTATAGGATTGCTGATCCTGTTATAGGGGGCTCCCCGAGTCGTACCGGACACGGACTTATGCTCGAGTAGGACTCTGGCTTCCTTAAATGTCGGGATTGACTTCCTAGTTTGAGGGGTGTCCATCCTCCTTAGGGGGGTTACCTTATCTCCTGGGGATCCTTACCGAATACGTATTCTTATTCCGATAATCTAGGGAATCATATACGGATACCTCCTCGTATACGGGATACTATACTATTCATCATCAAGCCCCCTATCAGTACGTGAAGTGAGGTCATGACTGTTTTGTAGGAAATCTGTCTTTCTCGAGAAGCAACTCCGAGTAGGCGAAATCGAGTACTTGGTCGACAACATTCCCGAGTAGGTATTATCTCTACCGGGTAGTCGCGATATCTTTATCGGGATGAACCTCTGAGTAATCCAAGACATTTTTCTGGGCTAGCTTACCCAAGAAGCATCTTTTGATTTAATCTAATCCATCGATCACGGACACGCATTCGCCTGGTAGATTTCTGGGAAATCGAACTGTCGTGGCAGAAATTTCGTGTAGTGATGAAGAATCTTTCCTTTTTCTGCGCTACTATTTAGCTGACGTTAGCCAAAACATAACGCACTCGTCGGTGTCATGGGTTTGTCAGACCCCTTTTTCCCGCGCACATCATCTCGCATGCAGGAAAAGCAACTGTCCGCATTTAATGCGATGGAACAGATCGTGCCGTTAATCGTGCTTCGGTCAGGCGAAAATTGAATCTCTTAAGAGACCGAGAGTCGGTTGGGATTTTGCACACATTGCTCTCTGTCTCCTAGCATTCCCATCTTCTTCCTTGCGCCCCTGTCTCTAATTCCTCGATCATGGCAGAATCTCTTTCATCCAAAAGTTCATGGCCTCGTTCGGAGCTAACTCCGGCAAGACTCGCGTCTTCGCTGGAATTGACCCTCATCCAGTCGACTTACCAAGCCGAGTTCGGCCCTGTCTGGAACGAGCGGGTCCCCCAGCCCGATCCTGGTTGGTTGGTTATTTTTTCAGATTTCTTTCAATGCGGATTCTTCCTTCCGCCGTCTTCTTTCCTATCCTCCGTCCTCCAGTACTATCAGATCGAGATGATCAATCTTGACCCGGCTTCGTACACCATGCTCAGTGTGTTTGCTCATTTGTGCGAAGCTTTTCTTGGAGTGCGTCCTTCCTTAGACCTCTTTGGGTATTGTCGGTGTTTATATCCGGCAATAATGAATACGGGGCGGCGTACGCATAATAAATCTAGATGGGTGCACACGGGACACAATGTTTAGACAGGTTCAAGCTCTCGAGAAGAGGTAATACCCTACGTCCTGTGTTTGGTGGATTGTATTGATCGTATCCCGTATGAGGGTATGTGTCTATGCCTATGCTCAGAGCGTTCTTGTGCTCTAGCTTGCTCTTGATCGTCTCTCAGCCGGTCTTGATCCAAGGATCCCTACCCAGCCTTATATAGATGACCAGGGGTAGGGTTATAGGAGTCTGGATCGGCTTACAGATATGTTTCCTAATCGGTTACAACTGATACCCGGGTATGTCGGGCAGGTATTAGTTCATGTCTTGTACTCCAAGTCGATGAGGTGCCCCCGTGTAGAAGTCGGACTCCGAGTAGTCGGCCTGGCCCACCCTATGCCCGGATGACTAGCTTTGTCCTCCTTGACGATACCCGGGTGCCATGTCATTGTCAGGTATTACCATACTCTGGGAAGGACCAAGGAAAAGATCGTGCGCGGTGCCTGCATCCGGTTCTGAGAAGGAAAGATGCAAAATACATTGATGCCACTGGGATCCGCTCCTTTCTGGGATGGGAGAAAGAATCGTGCTACTGCCGCCCATCTTCTGCCTTGGGTATCAAGTATTGGGGTTCTCCGCCCGAGTTGGTACCCGCTTGGTCCGACGAGACGGCGCTGAACTTTCGCCTCAGGAGTCAGATCAACGAGATTAGAACTCTCAGGACCCGTGGCCTGACCTCCTTTAACACTGCTTCTGACTTCATCAGGCGCGGGCTCTGTCCCTTACGATCGAGGGAGGCAGGTGCCTGGGTGGCCGCGAGCGACCCCTATCATAAGCGGAGAAAAATGGGTATGACTCGTAGTTCTCTAAGATTGGCAGAATTCGAGCTATTCTAATCTCCTTTTTCCTTTAAACAGCTCTCTCAGAAGCTGAAGTACTCGAGAAGGCGGCGACCCTCTTTGAAAAGGCACCTTCACCAGGACATAGGGACGTCCCCTTGTCGCTGCCCCACTGGCCTCAACAGGAGTGGGAAGAGGTTCTTGCGGTAATCCCTTCTGTTTTTGGATACCCACTGTTTTGTCCTAATAGCACTAATCGAGGCACCATTCGGGCAACTATCTCCAGCGTGAAGGACGCGAGATAGTGGATCCTGAAGTAGGACCCTCCATTACTAGTCAGGAGCCGACCACTGCCGAGGGTCAACTAGGTGGGGACGCGGAGCGTCCTGAGGGCGGTCCCGAGCAGGTTGAGGAGCCTACGCGCGATGGGTCGGAGGCCTCTGCGATTACTCCCGGGCCAACTTTTCGGGCCTCTTCGGTAGGCTTTTTTGCTTTTTTGTCTTCTGGCAATGCTACTGATTTTTGATCGAGCATTTTGCCCAAAACAAGAAAAAACACGCGGGACCCGTTCAGTAGGAACTACGACCTTCCCTACTCGGGGAGCAGTGGCTTCCCCGGCTCGGAGATCACGCTCCGTTTCTTTGAAGAGAGCGAGGTAGTCCTTTTCATCTTCCTTTATCGATTTCTTTTCTGGCAACACGGGTGCTGAGTTTGACCTGTAAGGACTTGTCTTCGCTAGGACCCGACTAGTCTGTTGCCCCGAGAAGGCGCTTGCCTACTCTCAGGCTCTTACCGGGTCACGGTACGATTAGGAGGGCCACCTCATCTTCTCCAGCTAAACTGCTGCCAACTCCTCATCAGCCGACTGAGGAGATTCTGGCAGAGGACGATCCGCTGGCGCTTATCGGGCCCTTGGTGGAGGTAAATGTTTCTACTCACCAAAAAGGCCTTCTCGCAGGGCAATCTTTTCTTCCTCTCTCACCTTGACACTCCTCCCAGTGTGCCCAGGGCAGATGGAGTTCCACCCGCACTGAGATCCGACAACTTCAAGACCAATCGACCTGACTCTTCGATGCTCTTTCCCAAGAAAAGGCTCAGGCTTCTTCTCTTGAGGAGAAACTCTTATCGGTGGCGGATTGTTTCGAGTCGGTACTGAAGACAATTGGTGTGCCCTTCTGTGCCACCGAGAGCTTCTCGGATCAGTTGGCGGAATTGGATCGGGCCGCTTAGGCCTTTGCTGACCGTTTGAATACTCCAGGGAAAAGTATCCCGGAGTCCTGAATGTGTAGCCGATCTTGTACTTTTTATAAAACATGTGTCAGACTGTATGGGGATTTTATTGATATTTTTGGGGTCTTATGTTAGTTCCAACGAGTCTGTATGTTCGACAACGTCATGCTCATCATCCAACCATATCCAGCCCCCGACTGCGTACTTGAGAAGTTTTCTCGGGTGGGCAGTCCATAAGTCTAACACATAGAACTTCTGGAGTTGGTCGATGTTCCAGGAATTTGTCAAGATTCGGTCATCATCCATAGCTAACTTAAACGATCCTGGTCGAGTAACTTCGGCTATCATATAAGGGTCTTCCCATTTGGGGGAGAGCTTATTGCAGTGACTCCTGTTCTGAACGAGTCGTAGAACGAGGTCACTGACTTGGAGAGAGCGTTGCCGGACATGTTGTTCATAATAACGACAGAGGTCCTACTGATAATTTGTGGCTCGGAGTAAGGCCTGAGTCCGTTTCTCCTCAAGGAACTTCTGGAGTTGGTCGTCCTCTCGTCGAGGGGTTTCTTCCTTGTCCGTGTACAGCTGTACCCGTGGTGATTTGAGCGCGAGCTCGCAGGGGAGCATGGCCTCCGCCCCATAAACTAAGAAGAATGGTGTTTCACCCGTGGCATGATTGGCGGTTGTCCGAAGTGCCCAAAAGATTGAGGGCAGCTCTTGCACCCATGCCTTTGCGTGCGCGGAGAGGCGGTCGAAGACGTGGGTCTTCATGCCCTGGAGGAGAAGTCCATTGCCATGCTCGACCTGCCCGTTGCTCTGTGGGTGTGCGACTGAGGTGTAGCATATTGTGGTACCGAGTCCGGTGCAGTACTCGATGAACTCTGTGCTAGAAAACTGGGTGCCGTTGTCGGTTATAATCCTGCTCAGGACACCGAATCTGGTCACAACATTCTTCATTATGAACCGCTTGGCAGCCTTCGACGTGATCTGTACGACTGGCTCAGCCTCGATCCATTTAGTGAACGTGTTGATTGAGATATGATATACAGCAACTGAGACACAGCTACGCTAACACAGGTGAAAAGTGATCTATCACAGATAAACAATGTATATCTAAGAACACATAAGCATGCAAATCTAATGAGTAACCAAAAGACAATATATGAAGTACTCAGAGAGACAAGGTGTTTTTCATCGAAGTTCTCTACTCTTTCTGGAGAGGTATGTCTCCGTTAGAGAGGCTACTCCGAAGAGGTCACCAGCACTGAATCGTGCTTGTTCTCCGAGTACCTGAGTAATCAGGCCTCTTGCTTTGCTTGTAGAAGTCCTTTAGCTTTGTAGCAGGTAGACTTTAGATCACCTTCACAGACTACTGGTGCAGCCCACACAAGGTTGGGTGATACCAGCAACTCCTACGCTCGTCTAGGAATAGACACTCTAAGAGTAATAGATTCAGCAGCAACAACTCTTGAAGGAACCAATGCTCTTTGCTCAAAATCTCTAACTCTCTTGAACTGACTCTTAGGAAGTTTGGCTTTTGTTCAGAGGGTGAGAGGCTTGCAACGGTCGAATATGATTCACTGGGTTGAGCAAGGTTGAGGTCGAAGACCTCCCCTGGTCTCCTATTTATAGGGTTCACAGGTACCTGACCGTTACACTGTTGCCACATAGGATTGAGTGAGTCACCGGTGACAGACACCGGTGACACAGCCAATTACAACGCACAACTATAACCGGCTCAGGCAGATCAACACCTGTGTCACCGGAGGCACACACAGGTGAACCCTTAACTGACGTAACCTAACTACTCAGCCCGATCTTGGCACATTACATGCTCTCAGCGCACAACTAACTCTGATCCCTAATAAGGAGAGAATCTCCAACAGTCTTCTGACTCGGCAGACAAACTATTGCAGTGCAGGTCCCTTAGCATTTACAAGCTCTCCCCTGGTACAGAGATGTACCTGAGTCATAGAGCGGTAGACCACCTGTGACACAGCCGTGTCACACAGGTGATTCTAGCCTCTAGGGTTTTTCTACCGCTAGCACTGCAGAGTGCTAGCACAAACCAGTTTCACACTTGTGCAAAACTGTTGATACAGGGCCACTGACCTCAAAGCATCAGTGCCACTGTCCAACACTCTAAGCATTGAGCAAAAGAACCTCCATAGATCATTACTGCTTCATCCCTCTTGATAGTATAGGTGTTTCCTATGGACTCAAGGAAACTAGCAAATCTAGGCTTTACTTGCCACCAACTGCAGTCATGGCCCTTGACGCATCAAGCCACCATCACCTTGCTTGTAACTCCTTGCACAGCACCGGCTTCTTCACAGCTGTGGCACAGCTACCTAGCACAGCCATTCCCTTGTCCTGAAAACCACATTTGTACTTTTGGGTTGTCATCCTTTACTTGATGACACTTCTTCCTGGAACTTATTAATCATGCTTACACTCATTGTAAACATTAGATTCCAGTTTGAGTTGCCATTAACCATCAAATCCAATTAGGGGCCTAGATGATCTTTCAATCTCCCCCTTTCTGGTGGTTAGTGGCAACCCATTCAACAATTTCAAACAAAGATTTGAATGAGTGATACATGTGCAGGTTGTTAGAATATACTCGCCCTGAAGCTGTGCACAAAAGATTTGCTTTTAACATGCAAATGCACAGATTTTAATTTTGGGTGTGAGTAGTACGTTCTTACAACTTACACTTTTATCAGTTCAGAGAATTTGATAGATCATAAGAGATTGATTTAACTGAACTGATACACTTTTATTTTGATGCAATTAGTATGATCAGAGCATAAAATTTCATGGTCAGAGCAATGCTCAATTTGATCAGCAGATTAAAGCATGTTCAGAGTATTTACTCATATTTACTATGATCAAAGCAAACATGTGTATATGTAGGCAAGATATGTGAGGAGAATTATATCAGAGTAAACACCATCCACACATATCAAGAACATTACTGCATCAAAACATAAAACTGATTTAATGTTATCAAGACATAAGAATTCAGAATAAAACAGGTCTTGATACACCAAAATGTGTATATAACACACCCCCTATTTCCAAAATACTCCATAGATACTCTCCCTCTTATATTTCTCCCCCTTATATTTCTCCCCCTTTGACACTAAAACACCAGCAAGGGGTTAAGAGAAGAAACATTCAGGAGAGCTTGGTCTTCAACAGCTGGAGAACCTCTGAGAGCTGAGTCTGCATTTGATCAACCTTTGAGTGCAGACTGTTGACTTCTGTTTGGAATTGGAGATTCTCTCTGCGCAGAGCTGCAAACTGAGTTGGCATAACCTTGTTCTGGTAGGCTTTGGCTGCTGTTTGGGTCATCAGGGAGGAGGATAGGGTACCATCATCAGCCACCTATTTCACAGATACCAGTTCAACTGGGCTAGCTGCAGGAAGATCAGCGGTGACATTGGTAGGCACTTGAACTGGAGGTGATGGCATCTGAGGAGCTGGATGAGTAGCTGTGTCACCGGGGACTGGCACAGCTGTGTCCAGAGAATCTCCAAAAAGAGCAGGAACAGCAACCTCATCAGGATGTCATCAACCTGAGGCCTAAGCTGGGTCTTGAATGTCTTCACTGAATGTCAAATGTTGATTCTGAAAGACCTGTTCATTGAAGGATCATGTACATGATTTATGACCCATACCTCAGCTTGGCCTTCTTATCTTTCTGAACAGCATCTATTTCATGAAAGATGTATCTTGCTATATCAAAATGCTGATTCTTGGCTATGTGCACCAACACCTGCCATACTGGATTATATACTGCATCTGTGTTGCCTCCCTTAGGCTGAATGGTGACATTTAGAATCTTCACCAGATGCTTGGCAGTTATTGTGATCCCCTTGAAGTAAACATGATCTACTAGGGCATTGGCAGGGAATGAGAAGTTTCTGGGATAGAACTTCCTTCTGTCAGCATTGGAGACTGGCTCTAATTTGAACAAATTTGGCATGCCAGGCTCCACTAGTGCATAAAATAGACTGTTGAACTCTGGAGCTGTTATGGATAGACACTGACCTCTTGTTCTCCAGAGCATAACATCCTGATTGCTTTGTTCTATCCACATAGTGGCATAGAACTCTTTGATGACTTATGGGTCATATCCTTGTTGTAGATTGCATATGAATTCAAGGCCTGAGGCTTGAATCAGAAATGGTAATGACCTCAGTCTTGTATCAGTCAGAATAGACCAATCAATGGCCTTGCAATCTACAAATCCTTTTGAAGATAGGATTTCATGATAGACACCCCTTTGATGATCATTGTGAAATCTGGGGTCTGAGCAAACTAGATCCAAAAATTCCTTATCTTCACTGAAATATGGGCAAGTTGACCTCATTTTGATGAATGCACTTGTGCTCATTGAGGCAACCTTGCTCTTTGACCTCTTGGGGTCACTCTTTGGAAGCTTCTTTACTGCAGCCCATGAAATGAATTGCATTTGATTTGCCTCAGTTCTCAGAGCATGAGAGAAGATGTAATGATATTTGGATTCCAAATCCTCTTCTCCTACTGAAGGGCTGGGCGAGCTATCTTCTTATTCTTCTTCTTTCTCCTCAGGCTCATTGGTTGATTATGCACTGGGGGATGAGCTTTCAGCTTGGTAATCTTCATCAGAATCAGCTCTTGGTTTCTTGCCCTGGGTGGAGTCACTGACACTCCCCTTCCATCATCTAATTGGTTTTCTGAGCTTTCTTCTTCTTCAGCTGAGCCACTTGCCTGTGCCACAGGTGAGGACACAGGGGCTTGAGCAATAGGAGAAGCGACTGCTGGGTTAGCTGGTAGTGACACAGGTGATGGAGACAGCTGAGGAGCTTGGACTTGGACTTCTTCTGCCTATGACACAGCTGGTTGGGGCAGCTGTGGACTAGTAGACTTGGCAGCTTCAGAAGGCTTCACTGATCCAACCTTTGGAGATGAAGAGGGCACATGAGCCTCTTTTATAGCTTGTTCCTCTGTCTCAGACACAAGGAATTGTGAGGGAGACATGGGATTCTGAACATCCAGAGAGGAAAGTGTGTCAACACTTGTAGAGCTTAAGGTTCTTCTACTCCTCCTCTGATATGTCTACAGATCTGAGTTGGCTGGGCTAGCCACCTGTGACATAGGTGGTGGCATCTCTTTCTTTAATTCTTTGACAGCTTCCTTCTGTTGGTCGAGCTGATTTTTAACTGATGGCTTGGAGCCCTGAGAAGTTTCTGAAATGATTTCAACTTCTGCTTCTGTCTGCCTCTTGGCTTGAGGTTCTTCAATAACCACAATTGTTTCAGACCTTTTTCTCTTAGAGCTTAGTGCAGACGAGGCTGCAGAGTCTGGTCTGATTGCATCAGAGATCAATCCCTGCTTGACTTTAACTTCAGCTTGCAAAGCTGTTCTCTCAGCACCTCGTGGCATGTTCTTTATTCTTCCTAGCAGCTCATGTATCTCCTATACAAGAATTCTATCTCTGTCATCTGAATTTAGACCTTTGAGCTTTGAGCTTTGAGCAGGACAGGAGCAGGAGCAAGAGTAGATGATCTCTTTGATCTGAACTCAGGTGAGAGCAAGCCTTGCTTGAGTCTGATCTCAGCTTGCAGGGAGCTTCTCTCAAGACCACTTGGCAGAGTTCTTACTTTCTTTATCAACTCAGTAATTTGTTGTATAAGATGACGATCTCTAGCATCTGAGTGTTTGATCTCAACAGGTTTATGAAAAGGAGCGGTCAGACAGCTGGTTGAGAGGTTCTTCTGCTTCTCAATGATTTGCTTTCTCAACTCAACCTCGATAGAATGAGACGAAGCTAACTTTAACTGACGGTGCAAATCTGCAATTTCCCTCATGAGAGTTCTATCTTCTTTTGTGGGTTCTGGAATGGCCATAGATACTAGCCTAGACATTTCTGAGAGTTCAAAACTTTTAGCAGTATATATTGTTGTTAGCTGTTTCTTGACTGTCTCATCAGTTACTGCACTAATCTGCTCTGCCAGTTTATCCATTTCATCCAGAATAAGCTTGTCATGTTCAAGGTCATCTTGAGACACTTGAGGATCAGGGACAGGCTTTCTAATTGCAAGTTTGCCCCTAGGCAGCACTACATCTGCAATGGAAGGCTTGGAGACCTTCTTTACTGCTTGCTTTGGCTTCTTAGCAGCTTCTTTACCCAGAGATGTGTGTTCAATAGCAGCCGAGGACCTTGTCCTCTTGGGTGGAGCACGCTGAGCTGAGTTGGACTGACCAGCCTGAGAAACTGAAGCAGTTGCTTTCTTTACAACAGCTCTTCTTTGCCTGTAAGCTCTTTGATTTGCTCTTCTTCTCTCAGCTGCCTCTTCCTTCTATCTTAATCTTTCCCTTTCTTGATCTGAGTCTGAAATAGTTCTCTTTTCTTGACTCCTCTGGATCTGACCACTTAAGGCCACTGTCTGCTCTCTCAGAATCTGAAGACATCTGAAGAAACAAGATAGATAAGAAAGAATGTAGAAAAGAGGTATTCCTGAGATGCAGAAGTCAGTAGCTGTGTGAGACACCTGTGTGAGGATAAGGTGACACAGGTGAAGACTTAGAAACAAACCGAGGTCTCTGCCTATTGAATAGGCATACCTGTGTGACGGGTGAGACCTTAGCGGTGACGCAGCTACATGTGGACGCGGATGACAGATTTAAGAAAACTAGGGTTTAACAAGGATTTGCCATTCAATTTCAAGCTAGATGTACACTAGAGGATGAACAAGAGCTAAACCAACCCTAGACATTAACAATGTGCTACTGGATTAAGCTTTAGAGCGATTGCACAAACACGATGATAGAACGAGCGCAAAGTAGGGCTAGCAGAGGCTTACTTTGATCGAGAAAGAGATAATGCACGAAGGAATCGGTGCTTGAGCTCCACGGAAAGCTTTCTCCGATGCGTCGAAGAGTTTTAGAGGGGCGGAATCCGCGATTTCGTCGAAAACTCAAAATTTTGGCCCACGGCGGAAGTTTGGGGTTTTGAGTTGGACGTGGATTTTGTGGAAACGTAGCGATGCTTTATATAGGCCGAAGGGGTATATGGTGGCTGTGTCACAGCTGAGTTGACGACCTGTGACATAGTTGAGTGGGAAGAGACCCTATGACCTACGGAGTTCAAAAAGCATTCATCTGAGACACAGATGGATGACTCAGGTGACAAGTATTTCATCTAGAATACCAAGATAGAGAGAGTTCGATAAGAGAGAAAGCACTAGAGCACTAACAGAGAGACCTTATGAAATCTTCTCAAAATCAGTTTGCCAGAAATTCAATCAAGCAAAGCCAAAACTGATAAGAGTTGATTGAAAACATGTACACAAGAGAGTGCACAAACAGCTCAAGAAATATTTTCAACTCTGAGCATAGAACACACCTGTGACACAAGTGCCCGACTCAGATGAAAATATAAGCAATATAAACAGCAAAAACATATGAGCTAGACACCAAGCCAAACCTTTTATTGTAGGTTAGAGACATCAATAATATTCATTTCACTCCTCAGAGCACAGAACCTAGTCTCATCTAAAGGCTTGGTGAAAATATCTGCTAATTGTTTTTCTGTCCTTACATGACACAGCTGTATATCTCCTTTCTCAACATGGTCTCTAAGGAAGTGGTGCCTCACTTCAATGTGTTTAGATCTTTGGTGGTGCACTGGGTTGTTGGCTAACTTAATTGCACTTTCATTATCACAGAAGAGGGGTACTTGATTAAAAGATATGCTGAAATCTTTCAAGGTCTGCCTCATCCACAATAATTGAGCACAACAACTACCAGCAGCTATGTACTCAGCTTCGGCAGTGGAAAGGGCTACTGAGTTTTGTTTCTTGGATGACCAGGACACTAAAGAATGTCCTAGGAATTGGCAAGTACCAGAGGTGCTTTTTCGGTCAACCTTACACCGTGCATAGTCACTATCAGAATAGCCAAGTAGTTCAAAATTTACACCTTTAGGATACCACAAACCAAACCCTGAAGTTTGAATTAAATATCTCAGAATCCTGCGTACTGCCACTCTGTGACAGTCCTTAGGGCTAGCTTGGAATCTCGTACACTTGCATACACTCAACATTATATCTGGCCTAGATGCACATGAGTATAGCAAGGAGCCTATCATGGATCTGAATTCTTTCTGATCAGCAGACTTACCTTCAATGTTTAAGTCCAGATGACCATTTGTTTGCATGGGAGTGTGAGTAGGCTTTGCATCCTTCATGCCAAACTTGGTGATGATGTCCTTGGTGAACTTTTCTTGAGATATGAAGGTTCCTTCCTTGAGTTGCTTGATCTGAAATCTTAGGAAGTACTTGAGTTCACCATCTAAAGACATCTCAAACCTCTTGGTCATCATCTGGCTAAACTCATCACTCATGGAACGGTTAGTACTGCTAAATATTATGTCATCGACATAGATTTGACACACAAATAAGTCTTTTCCATTTTTCTTAGTGAATAGAGTTGTGTCTACTAAGCCCATTTTAAATCCATTTTTGATCAGAAATTCTTTCAATGTGTCATACCATGCTCTAGGTGCTTGCTTTAAGCCATAGAGTGCTTTGTGCAGTTTATAGACATGATGTGGTTTCTTAGCATCTTCAAAGCCGGGAGGCTGTTCAACATATACTAGTTCAGAAAGTTTACCATTTAGAAAGGCTGACTTCATATCCATTTGGTAAAGCTTGATATTATGATGAACAGCATATCCAAGGAGGATCCTGACGGCTTCAAGTCTTGCCACTAGAGCAAAAATTTCTCCGAAGTCCAGACCCTCCACCTGTGTGAACCCTTGAGCCACAAGTCTGGCTTTGTTCATTACCACTTGTCCGTTGGTATCTTGTTTGTTCCTGAAGACCCACTTTGTTCCAATCACATTATGATTATGGGGTCTTTCAACCAGGGACCAAACTTGATTTCTCTCGAATTGATTCAGCTCCTCATGCATAGCATTTATCCAGTCAGCATCCATGAGAGCTTCCTTTATGTTCCTGGGTTCAACACTGGAAACAAAAGAGTAATGTTCACATAAATTAGCAATTCGAGAACGAGTAGTCACTCCCCTATTAATGGCACAAATGATTTGGTCTACAGGGTGATCCTTCTGCAGCCTGTTGATCACAAAGGGATCTGGGTCAACCACCTGTGTCACAGCTGTTGGTGTTGCCTGTGACACAGTTGGTTCTTCCTGTGACACAGCTGGCTGAGTCAGGTCCTCTGCATCCAGTTGATCATTGGCTGGGTTGTACTCAAACTCAACATCTTAAACTTCAATGTCTTCACCCAGTGATGGAGAGGGTGGTTCTTGATCACTTGGTAAGGCAGATTCTTCCTTGATGGTGGGTCTGATCTCACCAGTAGACTTCTTTTGAATGTCCCCTCCCCCTACATCATTAGCAACTTGCTCTCCTTGGGAACCATAAGACTCATCAAAGTCCACATCTATAGATTCTTCAACAACCTTTGTGGAGGTGTTAAAAACTCTATAGGCATGGGAGTTAGTGGAATAACCAAAGAATATACCAATATCAGATTTAGCTTCAAACTTAGTAATGCGTTTGCCCTTCCTAAGGATGTAGCACTTACAACCGAATACTCTGAAATATGAGACATTTGGCTCAGAGTTGGTGAGTAGCTCGTAAGGAGTCTTCTTGAGTAGTGAATGTAGATATAGCCTATTGATGGAGTGGCAGGCAGTGTTGACAGCTTCAGCCTAAAATCTTGGTGAAGTTTTGTACTCATCTAGAAGTGTCGTTGCCATCTCTATCAATGTCCTGTTCTTCCTTTCCACTACACCATTTTGCTGTGGAGCATATGGACTTGAAAGTTCATGCTTGATTCCATGCTTGTCCAAAAATGCTTCCACCTTGGAGTTCTTGAATTCAGTCCCATTGTCACTCCTGACCTTGACTAGGTTTACCTTCCACTCATTTTAAACTCTAACAATGAGATACTTGAATTTCTTGTAAACATGTGTCTTCTCCTTCAAAAAGAACACCCAAGTATAGCGAGAAAAATCATCTACTATGACAAAGCCATACTTGTTACCTCCCAAGCTCTCATATGCTGTAGGACCAAAGAGGTCAATGTGTATGAGCTCAAAAGGAGTGGTGGTGGTCATGATGGTCATGGGACGATGAGCAGCTCCAACTTGTTTGCCGGCTTGACATGCACTGCAGGGCTTGTCCTTCTCAAACTTCACCTTTTCTAAGCCTATGACATAGTCATGTTTGCTCAGTTTGTTAAGAAGCTTCATCGCTGCATGTCCTAGCCGCCTGTGCCACAGCCAGCCAACACTGGTCTTGGCCATGAGACACCATGAAGCTGCTGCAGGATGTTCATTGAAATTGACAATATATAGTTTTCTAGACCTGCATCCTTTGAATACTTGAGAATCATCAGATAGTTTGGAGGCTATAATCTCATCAGGATACAAAGTAACTTTCATACCTGTGTCACACAGCTGTGACATAGACATTAGACTATAGCCTATCTGATCCACAAGCATGACATTAGATAATGAGTGATGTTCAGATATGGCAACTTTACCAATGCCATTTACCTTTCTCTTGGAGTTGTCTGCATAGATCACATATTTGCTTGGACGATTTTCATTAGTGATCTCTACAAACTCCTCTCTGCCTCCTGTCATATGTTGTGTACATTCACTGTCCACAAACCAGTCAGTTCCACTGAAGGCAGTGTCCTGCAAGATTAGTTATGGGATTTAGGGACCCAAACTTGTTTGGCTCCCTTAGCAGTTTTACCATAGGCAGAAACAACAGTTAAAGAGTTAAGAGGATCTGTTTCTAGAATTGACAGCCTTAGCAACAGATGATATAACATGAATCTTTTTTGGCTGTCTATCACCTGCAACCTTAGACAAAAAGGTTAGTTGACTGTGTGAGTTACCGGTGACACTGGTGGGTACACAGCTGTGTAAGATACCGGTGACACAGGCAACTGTTACCTTTGGAACCTAGATGGCAGGCAACCATTTTGTCAAGTGCCTGCGACCTACATACTTGGCCACTATTTTCCCTTTTATGTCCTTTTGTAGAACATATGATGGGTTAGAAGGAATGTTCACCACATTCCTGTTTCTCTCCATATGACCAACAAAGTAGTTGTCATTTGTGCCTGCCTGTCTCACAAATTTCTCTGCAAGATTAAGGTTATGTAACATCCTCGATTTTTGAGGACTTGAAAAAATTTTTTAAAAGGAAAGAGGATGTGCAACTATATAATATGCTTATATGTATTTTACTTAGATTTTATTTCAAATTAATTCAAGTCTATGAATTAATTTGAGAGCAAAAAGTGTGTTTTTGATTTTTAATTTGATCATTATTTAAAAATTTACCTTAAAAGTATTTTTATTGAGTTCCCCATACTCAAATTGATTTTATGAAATTTTTTTGGAATTTTTGGGAAGCTTTTGCTATTTTTAAAGCCCTCTTTTGAATTTCTGCACTTATTTTAATTCAAAAATAGGTTTTTATTCTTTTTAAACCAACCTGGGCCAAAAGCCCATTTCACCCCCCTGGGCCGGCCCATCCGGCTGCCCCTCCTCCCTCTTGGGCTGCCTCCCTCTTCCCTATTGGGCATGCCCCTTTTTTTTCTTTTTTTTCCTTGGGCTGCCTCCTCTATTCCTAAGGGCCAGGCCGGCTGCCCCTCTTTCCCTTGGCCCATGCCGCCTTGCCCTTCCCCTTTTGGGCTGCCTTGGCTGCCCAGGCATGCCAACAGGCGCACGAGCGCGCGCGGCCGCGCGAGGACGCCGCCGCCGGTTCGTCTAGCCGGGAATTAAATCCGTTTTTTCCGCTCTAATTGATTCCGGCCAATTAGTGCCAATATTAGTGCGTTCTTACCTCTTTATCTCCCCAACTCCTCCTATAGAAAGTCCCCTCTCCCCTGTGGTTTGCTCTTTGCCTCCTTTCCAACTCCAGCGAGCAATTCCGGCCACCACGACGCCCCCCACGCCGAGGTGTTGCTACTAGGAGCTTCCCCACGCCGGCGCGCACCTCCTACCGCAACAAATCACGAACTTCGTCTACGACATCGACCGTACCGCGACATCTTCTTCAACTCCGGCGATCTCCTTCTCTCCTCGATTTCTCCACCCACGGTGAGCCTCTCTTTAATCCTTCTCCGAGGTAGACTCCCATCAACCCATAGATTATTTTCCCTCTACCAATTTTGTCCATCATCCACCTCCTTTGTGTAGCCATTAATCTTTGAATCCTCTATTTGCCCTCTGTTACTGTAGCATGAACAGTAGTTCGTGCGTATTATAGCACGTGAACAGTAAACCCTAAGCCGAGCTCCTGTCTAGTTTTTGGATGCATCCAATCTTTGTCCAATCTTAGATCTCAGTAGTAAAATGGAACCCTTAGAACCCCATGAATCCAATGGTGCGATCGGATTTTTAATCCGACCGCTAGATATTGAATTATATTTAAATTTGGATGAAATTTGATCTAATTTCGTGATAACTTTGTACTGGGTGATTATTTTAAAGTAATTCTTTTTCTGTAGATCACTAGTACTCTAAGGAGTACTTCTGGAAATTTTCATAATTTTTGGATTAGTGTAGAATTTTATAGAATTAAAATAAGCTTTATTTTAATTATTAAAAATAGTAATGCCCTCTGTTATTTTTATTCAATTTTTCCTTAGGATCAGAGAACCCTACAACTCATTTACTATGTAAACCAAAACATTTTTCCTGCAATGGTTAGGGCTATAGAAATCAAGATGTGTTCTAGACCTATTTAAAATTGTTATTTAAATTCTGTTTTAGCAATAGTTTCATTATAAATCTGTTTTAGCTATTAAAAATCCATGTCCAGAACCCAATAAATCATGTTATATTCTAGGGATGATGTCAAGTCATGAGAACCCATTTGGCATGATTAAATAATGCTTTACCATGCTTTTAGTGTAATTTTCATGCTTAGAAAAATAGTTATAATTACTTAAATTATATTCCAGAACACTTGCAAACATGAAAGGTCTCTAGAATTGGTATTATGACATTAGATTCCAATTGTATGTTTTATTGATGATAATTAGTATTTTCTACTTAATTGTTACACTAGAAATGCTAGTAATTGCCTTAATTAATCTGTGTTCAGATTAAAAATTATTATTAAATCATTTTTGGTACTGTTCCAGTACTGTTAACATGTTCCAAGATGTTCCATGTTTAATTAGTTCATGTTAATGGTAGAGAATAGCTTTTAGCTTAATTTCTAGTCTTTAAAATAATAGGAAAACATGTGTAAATATGATTAGATGTTGTTAACTTATTACTCACTGTTATTAACCATTATAAATATTTAGGACCTACCTAAATATTTATTTGTGGTTAATTATGAATATTTTTGTCCTTTTATCATGATTACTAGCATGTTAAGGTGCATGTTGTGTGTATATATATGTATACCTATTAAAATACCCGGTAAGGGATAGATGTTATCTTTACATATACATATGGGTTATATATGGTTATGGCCAATCCTAGAAGACCTAGCTTCTATCTTCTTTGCGATGACGCTCTCGCGCCATCGTTCCATTCCACCTCATCTTACCTTCGTCGTGCTTCTCTGTCGTGTTGCTTTTCGGAATGCTTCTTTAGAGTTGGTTGTTTATTTGTTTTTCTCGTTGCGTTGCGACGATAGGGAGTGAAGAGACCGATCCGGCATCCGAAGCAGCTGAAGAAGGAGAGTACTACCACGAAGGCATGCCCCTTTTTCTTGATCATTTTTTATCCTATATTTTTGAAGTCATTATATTTTGTTATTTACAAAGATGCATGCTGTTTTAATCCAGTAGCTAGCGTGTCGATTGACACACTTTTACCCTGTCCACTTGTCACCCTTTTTACTTGATACCCTGAGTAGTATAATAGGTTTTATTCTGAATAGAGTAGAGAAATGCTTAGCCATGCTTAAATTCATCTTTATGTGGTTTTGATTTGCCTCTACGGAGGAATGACTATCAAATCGATGATCCTTGTTGAAACTTGTTGAGCTCACTGAGCTAGACCCGGATGCCCGATGATTCCCTCTCTCTCTATTCTTTCTATTCTACTCTGGGTGAAACTTACCATCTAATATGGTGCAGGCGACAGCTGGATCATGTGATGAAGGAGCATATAGTTGTCCTACCCGCAGAAGGCCAGTTGAAAGGAACCATTAGTCGTCCGTACCGCTTAAGGCCGAAGTCTTGAAGTTGGAGAAGTGTGTCAACAGTGCAACCACATGCTATATGGGCAATGGCTTGGTCAAGTAGGTTAGTCAGTCTTTGGTGCCGATGTTGCCGTACCGCAGAAGGGGTGGACGTAGCTACGAGGACCCTCGGCACAGATGGGGGGACCGGAGTGCGAGGACATACTCTCGACTCCGAGCCAGACCCGGTGAGCATGTCACACCTTAGGGGGATCTAGCTAAAAGACCTCGTCACAATCTCCATGTTGCAATGCTGGCGACGGCCAGTGGCAACAAGGCGAGATTGTGTCATGTGGGTAAAGTGTGCAAACTCTGCAGAGTAATAAACTAATCGATTAGCCGTGTCCACGGTTACGGACAGCACATGACTCATTCATGATGAAAAGGACCTGTCCCTCTTCCCCTTGCTTTTTCCCTCTACCCCTATGCTGATGAAACCTATGGTCGAGTTAAGGCGGGAGTTCGTTGCTCGAATGTGTTGGTCGTGGACCACACCTTTTGAAAATCACCCCTGATAATAAAATTGTTTTACTTCAAAAAGATGCCTTCGAATCTACCCTAATATTTCAACTAAAACCACATTTATGCAAATAAACCCTAAAGCCTTCCTTTGAAGCCTTGCATATAGTATGGTAGGACCATCTGCCGCCAGGTGGCTTGCTGAGTATGTGAAGTACTCATCATGCATGTTTTTGTGGTGGTGTGCAGAGGAGTATGCTAAAGAAGGAGCTAATGAAGACTTCTTCTATGATGAGCTCAAAGAATAGGTCGCGTGGCTTCCGTCAATTGCCTGTGGCACGGATGGAGCTGCTTCGCTTTTATTTTCCGCTATTTCCTATGATGTAATAAATGTCGTTAGACATAGAACTTTGTAAGCCATGTGGCATATTGTACTCAATTAAGTTTTTAAACTTTGAATGCATGCCATGTTATTCATTTCGTCTGTGTACCGTCAGCGTGATCCTGGATTGACGAGGATGTATACAGGGGGGTCTAGTAGTTGAAACTAGACTCTCACAAGTTAGTGACAACAGGCAATCTATCTTTATTTGCAGGAGAAATATAACCCAAGCCTTTCCGGCGATCGTTCTTCCTGAGCATTTCAGCTCTAATCAGCTGATAATTTTGCATGCCAATGTTGGTAGTGCATAGGCCTTTCCTCATAAGCCTTTTCAGCTCTTCAAGCTCCTCTTTGAGCTTGTTATGCTCAGCTGCATCCACAGAGTTAGTAGCAGTAGAGGTTGAAGCCTCTTTTGAGTTATCAATTACACAACCTGTGGAAGTTAGAACATTTATACGACTAGCACAGTTTATGCATGATTCAATAACAGTATGAGCAGGCAAGAGTGCTGTTGGCACGCGAAATCGATCCGTGCAACACTTAGATAACGGAGTCGCCAATTGTGTTAACTATCGTACTTTCGTGTACAACGAACGATTGCTTTCTGAGCAAAGCAACAAAGATTAGATAACTATCGTACTTTCATGTACGATGAACGATTGCTTTCCGAGCGAAGCAACAAAGATCTCCTTGCTTTCGTGAAGGAGAACCGACCGCTTTTCGATGCAAAACGGCAAAGATCTACGCTAATAAACATGAGGTAAAAGTAATAGATTGGTTTTTGATGTATCGATTGTGTTTTTTTTTCAATCGGCCATATACCCCGCATATATATACTGTACGCCTGGTCTTTGAGCTAGAATAGGACTCTATCTCGTACATGAGATATCCTTCCATATAAAACCGAATCACAATAGGACCCTATCTATACACGAGATATCCTTCCATTAAACCGAGTGCCTTTCCTAATCTCTGATTAACTTATTCACCACGACTCCTCTGCTGTTTCTTGCGTTCCAAGTTAAGGTCTCTGGAAGACCTTGAAGTAGATGACTTGGTATATCCGCCTGCCCGCAAGATAACTCAGCAACGCTAGAACTCGGGCACACCACTCGGCAACGCTGGAACTCGGCTTGGGCCGCTCGGCGCGCTGATCGACTCGACAGTACTGCGAGTGACTCGGCATATCTGATTACTCGGGAGCACCGCGGGCCACTCGGCTTGAGAAATATGCTTGGACGACTCGGGATCGCCACGGGCCATTCAGCTGTACTGGAATCGTCAAGCTTGCGTTAAGAGTAAACACTAATTCTAAATAGTTCATCAGTCCATTATCTTATCCATTAGCACTTAAACTAATTTGGCTAACTGAATAGATCTTATAGCCAAATTACACCATTAACACATGCCCCCCTATTTTTGGTATGATTTGCACTTACCAAAAATACTACGAGCCAAACCATTGCTTAGGGCGATATCATAAATGATATATCGGCCATAGGGCTATCAAGCCTCTTGCCACATGCTAGGATAATATTTCTTCAAATATTTCCCATTGAGAGCTTTAAGTAAACCCTCTACCTATAGAGTTTGCACAAAATAAGAGTTTCCAGGGACAATTCCTACAACTCTATACGGGCCTTCCCAACTCGGCGACCATTTGCCGAATTTATTATTTTTAGTTCCAACAGGCAAAATCGTTTTCCACACTAAATCTCCAATCTGAAACGATTTCTCCCTTACCCTCTTATTTTAAGCCTTAGCCGCTCTTAACTTCTCTTTTTCAATTTCTCGTAAGGCTTTTAATCTTTCTTCTGAGACATCATCTAGTCTATCTATCATCAAATTGTTGTAATCTACAGCCGACAAGTCATTTTGTCTGGCTACTCTAAGGGCTTGCAAGTTAATCTCTACAGACAGCACTGCCTCTTGACCATATACTAACTCATACAGCGTTACTCGGGTTGCCCCATGTCGAGATATCCGATGAGCCCATAAAGCTTCCAAAAGCACCTCATGCCACCTTCTCGGATGTTCTTCAATTTTCTTTTTTACAAGCTTAATCAACGTTTTATTGCTGGACTCGGCCTGTCCATTAGTCTGAGCATAATAAGGCGACGAGTTCAACAATTTAACTCCAAAGGACTCGGCAAACTCATGAAATTGATGAGACATAAAAGAAGCACCCTGATCAGTTGTTAGAGTTTGAGGAATACCGAACCTATGAATAATGTGTTCCAAAACAAAACTAATTACCTCTTTATGAGTCATATTTTTCAACGGAATTGCTTCAATCCATTTAGTGAAATAATCCATAGCCACAAGGACGAAGCGATGACCCTTAGATGAGCAGGATGTATTTGTCCAATAAAATATAAACCCCATCCTCTAAATGGCCACGGCTTCACAATAGGGTGCATCATTAGCCGCAGGTGCCAATTGCACATTTCCGAATTTCTAACATGCTTCACATCCTCTATAATAGTGAAAACAATCCTCCAACATCATCGGCCAATAGAAACCTGCTCTTTTCAATAACCATTGCATTTTATGAGCCGACTGGTGTGTCCTGCATATTCCTTCATGCACCTCTCCCATGGCTACCTTTGATTGGTCGGGACCCAAACACTTCAACAGTAACCCGTCCATTGTTCGGTGATATAACTCGTCATCTAATAGAGTATACTTTATAGCTTGCCACCAAATCTTCCTATCCCTTGTTTGACTCGGATCTTTCAAATAACTAGCCAGAGAGATTCTCCAATCATTTACTTCCAAATTGCTTGCCGACTCAGCCATTGGTGCCCCTTGTACCGAGTTACTACCCGACAACTCGGCTTTGGCTCCAAACAAGTCGGCTTTGACTCCGAGCAAGTCGGTCTTGACTCCGAGCAAGTCGGTTCTGCCTTCGACAACAGCTAGCACCGGCTTCCTTGATATGAAGAATTTTCCTCTTTTGACTTGATATCCAGATGCTTGCTGTGCTAGACAGTTAGCTCTAGAATTATCTCCCCTAAGCACATGGCTGATAGTAAGAGTATCTAGAGACTTGATTATATCTAAACATCGGTCTAAATAACTATTCAGTAGCCCATCAAAACACTAAAACTCATCATTAACTTGCTGAACTACTAGCAGTGAATCCCCAAAAGCATCTATAACTTTTACGCCCATATCTACTAAGTTTTGTAAACCAAACAACAAAACTTCATACTCTACCTGGTTGTTAGTATAAGAATACTATAATCGGACCGATGCTTCATAAACAACATTGTTCGGTGAAACCAAAACATTGCCAATACCTTGCCCATTTCTACAAACCGATCCATCAAAATAAAGTTTCCATGGGCATACACTAACATAGTTAATATCCTCTTCATCTTTAACCCTATGATCAACAATGAAGTCGACGATGACTTGACCTTTCATAGAACGCAACGACTCATATGTTAAATCATATTCTATTAATGCATAAGCCCATTTCCCAATCCTTCCACTAAGAATTGGTTGTTGCAACATATATTTGATCACATCGACTTGGCAAGCTACTATGCAGGTACTCGAAAGCAGATAATGCCGAAACTTGGTACATGCCCTCTCAATAAACATGTATCGACTTTCGGTGTCGAGCAGACGGTGACTCAAGTATGCAACAATGTAGTCCCTCCGCCGTCTTCTTGAGTTAGGACCGCACCAATCACCTTGTCTTGTGCAGCAACATACAACCTGAACGGCACACCAGACTTGGGTGCTCGAAGCACTGGAGGGTTCGACAAGTATCTCTTAATGCTTTTGAAAGCTTCCCGCTGTTCTGCCCCCCAAGTGAACTCGGCTTCATGCTTGTTCTTCTGATCGACCTCCATGCTGGCATTAATGAACGTAGGTTTAGGAACGCTGCCATTGCCAATATCGATCTCCTCGAGTGGGTCAGCCGATGAAAACCCTTGTCTGAGCTTTTCTATATCATCAAAATCTTCAATGGCTTCATGCATATCGTTCTTCCCAGAACGATATTCCTCAGTACGCTTTTGCAACCACTTAATGTTATCCTCTTTATTCATTATTCACAAAGATAAATCATTAAGCTGAGCTATACAAGCCGGCTGTGCCTGTACTGATACAAAACCATCCCTACCGATACTGATGTAGTCATAATCTGATAAATTCCTACCCGTCAAGCATCTCATATCATCGTGTTGCCAATCAACCGGTGTCTTAGTAAAAGCGATGCAAGTCGAGTTATCCGCCTCAATAACCTCTACATCGTCACCAACCCACTGGATTAAGCATTGATGCAAAGTAGAAGAAATGCAAAATTTGCATGAATCCAGTCGCGCCCCAAAAGAACATTATATCGGCCTTTGACGTCAACGACGAAGAAAGCAGTCGGCAATGTTTTGCTTCCGACTATGAGTTCTATGGAAATAACACCCTTGGCCTCAGACAAATCTCCCGAGAACCCACTAAGCCCTATGTTGGTCTTCATCAACTCGTCTTCCTTTCGGCCCAACTTAGAGAAAACCGAAAGAGGCATTACATTAACTCCGGCGCCACCATCAACAAGCATGTGGCCGATAGGTTTCCCATTGATCTAACCTTTGACGAACAAAGGTTTCAAGTGCTATCCATGCTTCATCGGCTTCTCGAATATAGCATTTTTCGGACCAAGCACCAGCTCTGCGACTTCCAATTCGGGTGCACGAAACTCACTGGGCAACTCGAACACCATATTGATATCCATATCGGTGGGTATTTCCCTGATATCATCGTTGGCGACGTTACCTCCTTCCTCTGTGATGCGCTTCTCTTTCCAAGTCATTCTTGCAGGTACCATTGGCCTAGCTCGGTTGAACCACTCATCACGCTTCTTCTCGAGTAGTTCTTCCCTGAGTTCACGTGTTCGCAGCCGATGTACCCTTTGCTTCTGAGTATGTGTAAGTCCTGCAGGGCACCACTGAGGTTTCGGCTTGGTTCCCGGTTCTACTGACTTCATCCTGTTGCTATGATGATCTGGCGTTGGCTTGTCAACTTCAACTCTTCGTGCACCAGATCCTACCGCGCTGCTTGTTTCTGGATTCACCGGGTGGTCTACTATACCGAATTGCACACGCCGAGTCCCCGTCAGTGTTGGTGAGTTGATCTACGGTTTGAACAACACAGCGGATAGCCCATGCTGAGTTCTTTTCAGAGCTTGAATAGCGCTTGCCCCGTCCAAGTCGGGCACAGTCTGGGCCGCAGTAGTACTGCCAGATTTAGACTCGTCATGCCTGACCGGGACCCACATGCACTTGTAGCCAGCCTCACCATCGGTCCTGTGTCTTGGCGAGTTGTTTTTCCGAGTCCCTTTCGGTGCTGCCGAGTACCTTGACGTTCTGAGCTCCTCGCGCCGAGTCCTCTTCTTATGCGGATGTTCTCTGAACCCGGGCCCTGATGGAAACCAACTCGGCGGGATGACACCGGCTGGTCCAATGGGGTATGGATAGAAAGGAGGCATGTATCCCTAATATGCTGGACCCGTCGCAAAATATGGTGGCTGGACATATGAGTTTCCCTGCTAGTACTCGGAACCACCAAAATCTTGCTGGGGAGGTGACCTAGGACGCTTGGCACCTCCAAGCCGAGTAAACACATTGTTGGTCATGTATTTGTCCAGCAGTTGCTTCACCGTCGGCTTCGACTTCAGGACTTGTCATTTCCCTCGATTGACCTTCCACACTCCGACTTCTGGATTTTTCGGCTTGATCATCCTGGGAGTGGCATTATCATCAACGATGATGTTCTTTCCTTTCATAGATTCGGCCTGATCTGACAGAATTAGCACCTTCTTTTTCTCCAAGTCGATCACATTGATGGGAAAAGGATCGCTATCAAGTTTCATCTTGGTACTCTAAGCAAATGTCAATCGTCCGTCATTAATGGTCGATTGCACCTGTCGACGAAACACATTACAGTCATTGGTAGCATGAGAAAAGGAATTATGCCATTTACAATAAGCTCTTTTGCCCAAGTTTTCTACAGACGGAAACACATGTCCTTCTTTTACTCTAATCAGATTTCCTTGCAGGAGTATATCAAAAATCTTATCACACTTGCTAATATCAAAAGTGTACTTAGCAGGTGTAGGTTTTAGAGCAGAACATGCAAAAGGTTTCGACTTGGATGCTTGAACCCACTCGGCTATGCACACATCAATGTCGTCCTCACTAGCCGAGTCATTATCACATGCTACGATATTAACCGCAGGCTTTTCCTTGTTTTTGCTCTTATTATCCCCAAACCGGCTGTACTGTTTGACTTCTCTAGCACGGTTCTCCTGCGCTAAAGCTTTCTGCAAGACTTGATTAACATCTGAGAATTCTTGTCCTTCTAGCCTATCTCTAATATGAGCAAGCAAGCCTGAAAAAGCAAGGTCGGCTAGGTCTTTTTCGGCTATGGTCAAGCTGAAGCACCGGTTTTTAACTTCTCTAAACCTCCTAATGTAATCATAAACTGGCTCATTATATTTCTATTTAATCATTGTCAGATCCGAAAGCCTGAGTTCGGTTTCGCCGCTAAAGAAGTACTCGTGAAATTTCTGCTCCATTTGTGTCCATGTGGAAATAGAGTTGGGAGCAAGCGACGTAAACCATGAGAAAGCGAGACCAGATAGTGATAGAGGAAATAACTTCACTCTGTAAATGTCCGATGTGCCGACTTCACCGCACTGTGCCAAAAATTGTCTTATGTGTTCAAAAGTGGACCTACCATCCTCCCCTGTATACTTGATGAAGTCTGGAACTTAAACCCACGGGGGTATGGCGTTAAGTCGAAAAAGTCAGGATACGGCTTTTGGTAGGTGCGTGCTCTACCCTTAGGTTCTAAGCCGAATTCTCTAAGTATGCCAGCGAGTTGATCTTTAAAACTTGTATTGGCTGATGGCGCTGGTGGGATGTGAGCATGCGAAGTCAGCTCTGGCAACAAAGGTTGGGTTTGCTGTGGAGGTACATCGAAATACGAATCTAGTACCAACCCGTGAGGAACCCCGGTACCGAGAGGTGGCAAAGGTGGCGTGTTATATGCAACCGTCCGGTAATGTGGTTGCGGCACGTTGGTAGTAAAGCTAAGACTTCGGTTGTCATTGGTAAGACCCTGGGAAACCGAAGTCGGAATAGTAGATGCAGTGATTATAGGAGTAGCATTTACTAGGCAATTAGATCTGTTAGTATCAGGAAACATCGGCCGCTTATCTCGATTTTCATCATTGATTTGCAAAACCATCGACTGAACCTGACGCTGTAAACGACTCTCTAGGTCTTTAGCGAGCTGCTCTTTAAAATCGTCAAACCAGATAGCCACTGTTTGGGCAAGTGTTCGTGCCGTGCTGTTCATATCGGAGGCATATTTGCTAGCTACCGATACGTCAATTAGATGAGCAATATCCTCAGAACAAGTCGGTTTACATACCTCAGTGTTGAGCACAGAAGAAGTATTTGGCACGACTACCTTTTTAACGACGTCGTTTCTCGTCTTCTGATAGCCGGCCAATTTCTGCCGGAGTCTTTCTGCCTGTTCCTCTTCAAGCTGCCGCTCAATTTCTCACCACTCATCTTCGGATAGATCGTCGAGCGTGATGGCGATGATATTGTCAGGGTTGACGATGCTTTTGTCTTTGGAGTCGGTATTCATCGTGTAGCACTTTTCTTCTTCCCCAGCGGAGTCGCCAATTGTGTTGGCACGCGAAATCGATCCGCGCAACACTTAGATAACGGAGTCGCCAATTGTGTTAACTATCGTACTTTCGTGTACGACGAACGATTGCTTTCCGAGCAAAGCAACAAAGATTAGATAACTATCGTACTTTCGTGTACGACGAATGATTGCTTTCCGAGCAAAGCAACAAAGATCTCCTTGCTTTCGTGAAGGAGAACCGACCGCTTTTCGATGCAAAACAGCAAAGATCTACGCTAAGAAAAACATAAGGTAAAAGTAATAGATTGGTTTTTGATGTATCGATTGTGTTTTTTTTCAATCGGCCATATACCCCGCATATATATACTGTACACCTGGTCTTTGAGCTAGAATAGGACTCTATCTCGTACATGAGATATCCTTCCATATAAAACCGAATCAGAATAGGACTCTATCTATACACGAGATATCCTTCCATTAAACCGAGTGCCTTTCCTGATCTCTGATTAACTTATTCACCACGATTCCTCTGCTGTTTCTTGCGTTCCAAGTTAAGGTCTCTGGAAGACCTTGAAGTAGATGACTTGGTATATCTGCCTGCCCGCAAGATAACTCAGCAATGCTAGAACTCGGGCACACCACTCAGCCACGCTGGAACTCGGCTTGGGCCACTCGGCGCGCTGATTGACTCGACAGTACTGCGAGCGACTCAGCATATCCGACTACTCAGGAGCACCGCGGCCCACTCGGCTTGAGAAATATGCTTGGACGACTCGGGATCGCCACGGGCCATTCAGCTGTACTGGAATCGTTAAGCCTGCGTTAAGAGTAAACACTAATTCTAAATAGTTCATCAGTCCATTATCTTATCCATTAGCACTTAAACTAATTTGGCTAACTGAATAGATCTTATAGCCAAATTACACCATTAACAGGTGCATCAGTAGATATAGTAGAGGACATATCAGTGCACATGGAATGCTTTGCCTTAAGCTCCTCGTGCTCCTTAATGAGAAGCTCATGAGCTGCTTTGAGCTTTTCATGAGCTATTTTCAGATTTTCCTGGTCTAACCTGAGGTTTTCCCTATCATCTGAGACCTCAACACATATTTCTCTCAGCTCCCTGAGTTTATCCCTTAAGGATATATTCTCCTTCCTCTCCTTGCCATAGGCCTTATCTGTTCTTTCCAGGATGCCCATTAGTTCAGCATAATTAGAAAAGTCATCTTCAGTATCTTAGATTCTTTGGCCATGGGGCACAAAGGAGCAGAAGTGGATGACATCTGATCAGCCTTGGTGTTGATCTTGGAGCTGTGTGTCCTGGCTGTGTCACAGCTGGGCACATCAGCTATACTGATGGCAATTCCAGCAACCTGACCTTCATCTTTAGATTCTTCCTCTGAACCTGAATCATCTGACACCCAAGCTTGTCCAACATAAGCTCTAGCAGTGGCTTTGTTCTTGGAATAAGTTGGGTGCTTGTTGTTGAAGGTCTTCTTCTTTCCATGAAAGTCCTTCTTCTTCTTGTATTGATTATTGTCCTTCTTCTTGTTTGGACAATCAGTAGCAAAGTGGCCTTCCTTGCCACACTTGAAGCACTTGTTTTCTTTGGACAGTCGCTTTCCTTTGAATCTGTCACTTGACCCAAACTGCTTCTTCTTCTTGTAGAACTTTCTGAAATTTCTCATGAGGAGGATAAGTTCACTTTCTTCTCCACTGGTCATCTCCTCATTGAGTTCTTCACTACTATCACTCTCAAGTTGTGAAGTTGAAGCAATGGTCTTCAAAGCAGTGTTCTTCTTGACAGATAGGGAAGAGCTTTGCTTGCCTTCTTGCTTGATTTCCATCTCATGTGTTAGTATCCTTCTTAACACTTCAGTGGGCTTCATCTGGTCGAACCCATCTTTTTCTTTCAACATCAGAACAAGATTTTTGTAGGCCTTAGGAAGCAATGACAGAAACTTCTTGATCACATCTTCATCATCTACCCGATTGGAGCCTAGAGCCTTCAACTAGTTGGTGATGATGGTGAGTCTTGAAAACAGGGAGTTGATGTCCTCACCATGCTCATACTCAAACCTCTCCAGCATTGATTCCAGAAGGCTTCTCTTTGACTTCTTCAGAGTGTTGCTGCCCTCATAGATCTGCTCCAGGATATCCCAGATATCCTTGGCAGAGTCCATGGTACTGACTCTGTTGAAGTCATGCTCCTGTAGACCCATAAATATAGCTGTGGCAGCCCTAGAATTGTTCTGAATATTTCTCTTGTCATTTATGTTAGGGATTTTGGTGTCTTCCAACCTGTAGCCTGTACACACAACTTCCCACACATCTGGAACAATGGCGATAAGATGCATTTGCAAGACAGGTGAGCTAATGACTTAAAACAGATAAGCAAGACAGATAGCTGTGTAACAGGTAGCTGACACAGGTAAGAGATATGATATACAGCAACTGAGACACAGCTACACTAACACAGGTGAAAAGTGATCTATCACAGATAAACAATGTATATCTAAGAACACACAAGCATGCAGATCTAATGAGTAACCAAAAGGCAATATATATATGAAGTACTCAGAGAGACAAGGTGTTTTGTACCGAAGTTCCCTACTCTTTCCAGAGAGGCACGTCTCCGTTGGAGAGGCTACTCCGAAGAGGTCACCAGCGCTGAATCGTGCTTGTTCTCCGAGTACCTGAGTAATCAGGCCTCTTGCTTTGCTTGTGGAAGTCCTTTAGCTTTGCAGCAGGTAGACTTCAGATCACCTTCACAGACTACTAGTGCAGCCCACACAAGCTTGGGTAATACCAGCAACTCCTACGCCCGTCTAGGAGTAGACACTCCAAGAATAACAGATTTAGCAGCAACAACTCTTGGAGGAACCAATGCTCTTTGCTCAAAAACTCTAACTCTCTTAAACTGACTCTTAGGAAGTTTGACTTTTGTTCAGAGGGTGAGAGGCTTGCAACGATCGAATATGATTCACTGGGTTGAGCAAGGTTGAGGTTGAAGACCTCCCCTGGTCCCTTATTTATAGGGTTCACAGGTACCTGACCCTTACACTGTTGCCACATAGGATTGAGTGAGTCACCAGTGACAGACACCGGTGACACAGCCAATCACAACGCACAACTATAACCGGCTCAGGCAAATCAACACCTGTGTCACCAGAGGCACACACAGGTGAACCCTTAACTGACGTAGCCTAACTACTCAGCCCGATCTTGGCACATTACATGCCCTCAGTGCACAACTAACTATGATCCCTAATAAGGAGAGAACCTCCAACAGTCTTCTGACTCGGCAGACAAACTATTGCAGTGCAGGTCCCTAAGCATTTACAAGCTCTCCCCTGGTACAGAGATGTACCTAAGTCATAGAGCGGTAGACCACCTGTGACACAGCTGTGTCACACAGGTGATTCTAGCCTCTAGGGTTTTTCTACCGCTAGCACTACAGAGTGCTAGCACAAACCAGTTTCACACTTGTGCAAAACTGTTGATACAGGGCCACTGACCTCAAAGCATCAGTGCCACTGTCCAACACTCTGAGCATTAAGCAAAAGAACTTCCATAGATCATTACTGCTTCATCCCTCTTGATAGTACGGGTGTTTCCTATGGACCCAAGGAAACTAGCAAATCTAGGCTTTACTTGCCACCAACTGCAGTCATGGCCCTTGATGCATCAAGCCACCATCACCTTGCTTGCAACTCCTTGCACAGCACCGGCTTCTTCACAGCTGTGGCACAGCTGCCTAGCACAGCCATTCCCTTGTCCTGGAAACCACCTTTGTACTTTTGGGTGGTCATCCTTTCCTTGATGATACTTCTTCCTGGAACCTATTAATCCTCGTTACACTCATTGTAAACATTAGATTCCAGTTTGAGTTGCCATTAACCATCAAAACCAACTAGAGGCCTAGATGATCTTTCACAGGGGATCTGACAGCAAGGAAAAAACCTCTTTTTTATACAGGTTTGGGCCTCCCTCAGGATAATAGCCCTATGTCCTATTCGTATATATTCAACCGGAGATTGTCTTACAAGGGATATGAAGGTTAGTGGCTACCCTAGGCCTAACCGTAGACTAATCCGACTAATTCCGCCAAGCTCGACTCCTTCGAGGTGGCGGGACTTCTCGTAGGAATAAGCTGTGATTTCTGGATCTTCTCCGTCCTCTCAGACCTTCTCCTCCCCTATGGGATTGCTGATCCTTTTATAGGGGGTTCATCTAGTCGTACCATACATGGACTCGTGCCCGGGTAGGACTCTGGCTTCCTTAAACGTTGGGATTGACTTCCTAGTTTAAGGGATATCTTCCCTCTTTACGAGGGGTTACCTTATCGTCCTGGGATCCATACCGGGTACGTGGTACACTCCGGTAATCCAGGGAATCGTATACGGATACTTCCTAATATACGGGATACTGTACTATCCATCGTCAGATTGGTTGCCTATTTGTTGCCTTGTTGCCTATCATCTACTGTTGCCTACTCCTGAATGTTGCCTTTGAAATTCAAAAGGAGAAATCCGATTCTAGTTGAACTTTTGATCTTTTGAAACTAAAACAAGTTTTTTAGTTTCATAAGGCTGACCTCATACACAAACTGCATTCCCAAAAAGGTGATGTAGTTATCTTTTGGTGCATATGCAGGTTAAGAAGGAAGCAAGGATGAAGAAAAGAAGGATTCATATAGTTAGGATTCTTGTTTCTTACAATTTTTGTAACATCACTTGTAATCATTCTTTGTGTATTCTTTTATCGTAATCTCTTTTGTTTATAAGTTTTTTATAATATTACTTTGTATTAATACATTTTAATCTATTTATTTTTAATTATTTAATTACTTTTGAGTTGGATAGTTAACTTGTATATATGAATTGAATTTAAATATGCTCTATATACTTGTGATTAATAATTTACATTATATATATAATTCTTCGATTATTCATTTTAGCTATTGCTTATTCAAAGTTTGAATTCATGTTTTTTGAATTTACTTCATTTTTAGTATGTATGAACTCAAGGATGCACAATCAATCACTTCTAAACCACTCTTTGCTGCTAAGCAAAAATTAGGGTTCTCACACCTAGCCTCAGCCGCTTTGTCTCAAGCCCTGCCATGGACTCCCATTAGTGCCGTTGACTACCTTTGTCAACGAGCGGCTACGTCTTCCGCAAATACACCGTCTTAAAGTAAAGAACATAGAGAAGGGAGTAGGGGATTGGGTGGAAGCCGGTTTCAATCAGCTTCATCGGAGTGCCTCAGCAACCGTAGAGATGAAGACATGTGACAAGATTGCGGATCACGAGAATATCCAATGGTGAGGAAATGTGGCTAAAATTTTGCAAAATTCGATGCCTAAGAGCAAAATTGCAATCATATTAATTGATACACCTAAAACTATGGTGATCGAGAAATACACATTAAACTATCCCTTTTTAGAATAACAGAGCTCCAATTACACTTAACCATTACTGTTCTTGCGATCTTGGGGGAGTACCTCCGACACGGAAAGGGCACTCCCCAACACCAAAATACCCCGTTCACGCTCACCTAACTGCACTAACAAATACACGACACCACTGCTTTCTCGGTGAACCTTAACAATCTTCATCGTCGAGAAGCAGCCACAACAGCCTTCACCTCCCAAAACCTTCCTCACACACTGGACCAACCGCCTTGCATAGACTAAGGCCCTGTTTGGGAGGTTTGGAAATTAATACACTTGTAATCACATTACAAGGGTATTTTACAAGGCCCCAACAAAACCCCTAAATACAAGGGTATTTATTTCCGGTTGTAAATTGCTGTTTGGGTAAACCCTTGTAAATTACCAAGAGATGGGTAAACCCTTGTAAATCAGCATTAACAATTCCCTCTTTGTTTGCATACAAAGCAGAGCAGTCACTTATGCAAGAGCCATGTTTCTAAATGTAGAAGATCAGTCATACTATCAATTGAAATATGGAAAAATATTCCATGAACATTATACGCAATTGAACAAGATTTTGGAGCCCAACATTGCCCTGTCCATGGTGTTTCACATGGATTTCCACGTTCAAGCATCAATTGAAATCCCACCTGGGCAATCCTTCGGGAGGTTCATAACTAGACTGAATTCGGCAACAAAAAATCGCGAATGAATACTTTTGTTCTGCATATTGCAAATCATCTATAACACACACAAAAAATCAAGTGCTTTTGCAAAAGATTTGATTAAACCTGATACGTGTGCCAAATCCTGGAACTAGAAATCACCACAGCCCAAGCTACCGATGCCACACCCCGCCGCCGTGCACTCTGACTCCACCGTGCTCGCTACGGCCACCGTGCCGAATTAGCCCCGTCACTCGGTTCCTTTGCCCTTGCCCAGCCGCCACCCGCATTGCCGCCACCCCCGCGTCGTCATATCTGCGCGTTCGGCGTTGGCTCGGCACGCACGCGCCGCGTCTCCAGCTCCAAGGCCACCAGCAAGCTGGTTCCTCCCACCACGGCCGTGCGCCATGGCGTCAGCCGCCGCGGCACAGGACCCGTGACACCCCTCTCGCGCGCCGCTCGCCCCCGCCTCCCACGCGCCCAACTCCACCACCGCATACGCCGCCTCACGCCGCGCCAAGCCAGTCCCCTCCTCCCGCCACCTCTCCACCTCTTCTTCATTCCCCTCTCGCCTCACCGCTCCAGCACCCCATCGGCCCGCCTCGCCGCCTCCTCCCGCCGCCACAACAATACGGATGCGGAGCCTCTTTGTTTCATTCCGGGGGAGTCCTTCGTCTACCACACACCCCACGTGTCCCCGCGGCACGCGCCTGCTGGGTTGTCCCCCCGGAGGGGCGAGGCCGAGAACGAGCTGCCCCGGAACCGCCGCCAAGTGGCGAAGCAGAGGGGGTCGGCCGACACGCTCGTGCGCAGCCTCGACTGCAGCCTCCATCGCAAGGAATCCATCCTCGCCGTAGTCCGCCTCCTCCGCAGATCCATGACCTCCAGCTCCCCTCCGCGCGGAGACGACGAGCTTCGTCCCCCTGGCTCCCCTCCGCGCGGCGCCAGCGGCGAAGAGGGGCTGCGAGGGGCGGGGGGTGGCAGAGAGGAGGGGGAGGGTCCCTCGGACAGCGGCGTCGGCGGCCCGATCTCGCCACAAGCAGGAGGTTGGGGCGACGGGGAAGCGGCACTCGGCGGTCGCCTTCCTCGCGGGCAGCAGCAGCGTCGCCTTCCTCGCGCTTGGCGGTCCGATCTCGCCACGAGCAGGAGCCTGATATCTATCGGATTAGAAAACGGACCACTGGAGGCTTGAATAATTTTCCGGGCGCAAACGAGAAACCGACGGAAATGGGCCGGCCCAATACCGGGCATTTTCACGGGTCGCCCTCGTTCCGTAGTTGAGTTCTTTCGCATTTCCCGTTTCATTTTTCGTGGATTAGCATCTCGAGGTTCTTTGATAACAGTAATTTTCGGCCCTGTCTTTTTTCTTCGTGGGCTGTAAATTACAGGGGTATTTGGGCCAATACCGGGCTTCCAAACGAGGCCTAAAGGACATGCACAGGTGCACCACCTTCTGGCAATCAGACTCTAGCACATAGGATGTTTCTCGCACTAGCAGGCAAGTGTTTCCATGCAGACAAGAGCACTTCCACTGTTCCACCACAGGATTGCAAATAACAACCCCTAGCCCAGCCTTGCCAGGAAAAGCAACATATCCCACGCAATTATCTAGTAACTGCCCGGTATTATCGGTTAGCGGGCAGTTACCAGTGGTCATATTAGTGGTTACCGGACGGTTATCGGTGGTAAAAAACTTTTTGATTAATTTGAATTAGAACTCTCAGGGCAATTCCAATGCTCCACCATATACTATATCTAAATCATGCCATCTAAGCAAAAATCTGATGTAGCACCATATTTAATGAGGAAAGAGAGAGTAACCATATCTTAATCTAGATATAGATCTTAGCACCAAATCCAAGACATCTCATGATTTTTCTCTCACAAAACACATTAAATGAGAGCTCTTGTAGATACAACACTAAGATACAACCCATTGAGCAGGTTGTATCTAATGCAATAAAATACAATCTAAGATACAATGAATTGGGAGTGCCCTCACACTATGATAAATAGATTACTTACCAATGGCTTGGTGGGAGAACAGTGTGTTCTGACCTATAAGGGAGGTAGGTCTTGGGATCGAATATTCCTTCCTCTGCTAATTTTTCACGCTATTTTGAGTATTTACTCTCCACGCCATGTGGGCCCCACATAATTTAAAGGGTGGAAAAAGAAATCCAAAATGCGGCAGGGAGACTCGAACCTGTGAGCTCGATGAAGGGAAAAAAGCCTACTGACCTATAGCTATTATCGCCTAAGTGCATCACAAACGGTCCCAGGCCTTGATAAGCAAGGTTGCAAAGTTTAAATTCAAAATTTACTTGAATCTTGCGGGCGGTAAATCTCCAGTATTTGCAGTAACCCTCGGTTACCAGAGCTACTGGCCACCCCGGTAAAATTTTGAAATTGGTAACCAAAACTTTGATCCCACATCGACATTGGCCTTGGTCCATCCTAAAGGTTGCGCCTTCCACTTCATAGCTATGCCAGACCTCTTCTGTCCAAACACTGTTCGTGCCGGTACCCAAAATACGCATACTTTTCTCGTCGGCACCAGGCACGTCACATCGAATATCATATCTAGGGAGCAAACATAACTTTGCAGAATGGACACAGATTTCCCGATCGCCACCTCGCGGTTACCATGAACCGTATCATTGTGGTGGTGCAAAGTGCGTCGAAACAGAAACAACACATGGGAGAACTTCTAGGACCGAATCCTCCTTCCACTGATATTTTTGCACGCCATTTTGAGTATTTACTCTCTACGCCATTTGGGCCCTTTGCAATTTAAATGATGGAAAAAGAAATCCGAAGTGCGGCAGGGAGTCTCGGACCCGCGAGCTCGTTGAAGGAAAGAAAGCCTACTGGTCTATAGCTGTCGTCGTCTATGTGCATCACAAAGGGTCCTAGGTTTTCTCGGAGCATCTCTAAGTCGTCCTAGGTTTTCTCGGAGCATCTCTAAGAGTCTCTGTAAACTTAGCTTTTCATATTTTTGTATGGAGAGTCTCTCCAAAAAATTCCATCTTCATATTTCTTTGCATTTTAGTGGACTCTTTGTATTCTGATCTTCATATTCCACTCTCATATATTTTATTGATATTTAATCCCTAAATTTCCTACAAATTCCTCCTCTTCCTATCCATCCCCATCCTCCTCTTCTCCTATCACTGCCGCCGCTCACCCCTCTGTCCCCATCCACCCGCAACAGCATCGCCTGTCCCTATCCACCTCCTCCTCCAGTCCAGGAGCATCGCCCATCCCCATTCACCTCTCCCTCCGCCCCCTCCGCCTCTCCCTCCGGCCCTCGGCCTCCTCCTCTGGAAAGAACCGATTTTGGTAAGGGAGTATCACAAACAGTGACCATATCACAGGTGATTCTATATACAAAACTGCCTATGATAAGGAGGTATCGCAGATGATTATGATTACGCTTGTGATAACATACATTTATTATATACCCACGTCTTCAGGCGGTTCAGAAAACCGCATGAGTCTGAGGTAAGAAATCATGTGGTTGTGGAGCAGTGCCCCGTCGGAAACTTCTATCCAAGTTGTCATCCAGCAGCGCAATGCCCTAACCTAGCTCCAGGGACGGCCACAGATGCTTGTTGCCTCTACCAAGCTCCGAGGGTGGCGTTGGGTGTGTTGTCACCTTTGCCTGTCGGTCGCCGGTGCTCCTACCCTGGTGCGAGATTGAGTGCGACCTAGGTGGCGGAGTGTGACCTAGGTGGCACCAACCTCATCTCCCACTTGACCAACGGTTGTGTCACGCAGGCGCCGGCACCGAGCAGGATGCTTTGTGCAATGCACACCATGTGCTTGTTAAAATGCCTCAAAGGGCTAGAACACTTGCTTTTTCTTGTAGATTTGCTCTCCTTTTCTTCTAGCGATGCCCCTTGATAGCTATTGTATAGTTGTTTTCTTCAGTTCTGTAGTTGTCTCTAGCTCTATTAGTTTGGTTCTTTCATTTTTTTTTAAGTATGTACATGATTCCTCCGTGAAAGTGTGTCTTGCAATGAAAAAAAATCTCCACCCAAAATAAACATTAATTAACACACTACTACAGATTGACCCTCTGCTGAACCACCTCCACTGACGGGCACACAACGGACCGTCGTTGGAGGGGATCCCCACTGACGGACTCCTATCCGCCTGTTAGTGGAGAAGACAGCCAGGCTGGACGTGAGGACCAGCACTGACGGGCAACAAAATAGCCCGTCAGTGAAGATGCACCAAGGGTGCCAAAGATGACGCGTCCTTTTCACTGACGGGTAGTAGTTAAGTGCTCGTCAGAGGAGAGGACGTCTCCACTGACGGGCAGCTAGGCCGCCCGTTAGTGGAGATGGACAAAGGGTTCCACAGATGACGTGTCTTTTCACTGACGGGCTGTAGGTAAGGGCCCGTCAGCGGAGATGTAGCTTTCACTGACGGGCACCGTGCGCGTCCGTCAGCGACCATAGGTCCAGGGCCGTCAGCGACCATAGGTCCAGGGCTGACTACAAAATCACTGACGGTCCCATTTTATAGGACCATCAATGGTGATGTCGCTGTATAAAACAGAGGCGGCGCTCGCTGCTGGCCAGTGCTCCCGCGCCCACTAGCCAGCAGCGAGCGCCACCGCCGCCCCCCTCCCACCCACAAAGACTCCTCCCCTCTCCCCAACCCTCCTCCTATCCCTCCTTTCTTCCTCCCCAAGCTCAAGATCTCTCTAGATCTAGATCTAGATCTTCTCTTTTCCTTCCCAAACCTTCCACTTTCTTCACCCATTTATAGCTCTCTCTCTCTCTCCAACCCAACAAGATCTCTCATTTGTCCCTCCTCCTCTCACTCTCTCCATAGATCTCTCTTTCCTCGCCGAAAAGATCACTAGCGCTCGATAATAATGCTCGCTAGTGTTCTTTTCATTTTGTATATGTATTTGATGTGATTTTCGGTCATCGAGCCGAGGCCTAATGTTTTGTTCTTTTTCGTCGAACTGATCAGTTTCGTGTCGTAGGGATCGATCGATGGATTGTAGTTGGATGTACGACAACCAAGCGACAGAGAGTTGGGCTATGGCTTTGAAAGAGTTTCTTGATGTCGCCGAGCGAGATATGAGGAGAAAAGATGGCACGAAGATTTGTTGTCCGTGTCGTGATTGTAAAAATTTGATAATGTTCGATACGAGAGGGAGGGTGACGGTACACCTGGTGCTTAAGGGTTCCATGTCAGGTTATACACGTTGGATATGTCACGGTGAGGAGCGGGAAGATCAAGTGTTACAGCAAGATGCCGAACACGGAGAGGACGAAGAAGACGAGAGGAGTTTCGAACCTGACGTCGAAGAAGAAACGGGGAACAATTTGGCCGATATGGTGTAGGACGTTCACATGGTGGAGCAGGTGGTGATAGATCCTAAGGATGAAAGAGAGGCTACTAAGTTCACAAGACTAGTTGAAGACTCGCAAACCCCGTTGTATACCGGTTCTGATCCAGAGCACACGTGTCTGTCGGTCACGTTGGAACTTCTAAGGATTAAGGCAGCCCATAATTGTCCGGACGAAGGCTTCGATGAGACATTGGCTTATCTTGCAAAAGTTTTTTCGAAAAATAACTTGTTGCCTACGAACACCGATGAAGCCAAGAAGGTTGTCTGCCCTCTTGGATTGGACGTGCAGAGGTTCCATGCGTGTCCGAATGACTGCTTTATTTACCGCACGGAGCACGAGAAGCTGTACAAGTGTCCTACGTGCAACACATCTAGATTCAAGCGGGGTAGAAACCAAGCCGATGATGAGGACCCAGTGACGAGTGGAGCTCCAGCAAAGGTTGTATGGTATCTTCCAGTCCTTCCCCGTTTGAAGCGTTTATTCGCTAACCAGAAGGAGGCAAAGCTGTTACGTTGGCACGCCGAGGGGTGAAAAACTGATGATGGCGTGATGAGACACCCTACCGATGCTTCGCAGTGGCGGGCAATCGATGCCCAATACGATGATTTCGGAAAAGATCTGAGGAATATCAGGTTCGGTATGAGTATGGACGGAATCAATCCGTTCGGCAACATAAGCAGCAGACATAGCGCTTGGCCCGTTGTTCTATGGATGTACAACATTCCTCCATGGCTGTGCATGAAGCGAAAGTATATACACCTCTCTATTCTCATTCAAGGGCCGAAGCAACCTGGGAACGATCTGAACGTGTATCAACAATTGTTGTTCGAAGAACTAGCTACACTATGGGAACCAGTGGCACAGGTCTGGGACGCTTACCAAGAAGAATATTTCAATCTGAAAGCGCTGTTGTCCATGACGGTCCAAGACTATCCCGCGTATGGATATGAATCATGCCAGTGTGTTCATGGATACAAAGGATGTGTTAAGTGTTTGGAGTCTACAACAAGTTTACACTTAAAGGGCTCTAAAAAATCGTGTTCATGGGCCACCGAAGGTGGCTGAAACAGAATGATCCATGGAGGCAAGAGAAGGAATTGTTTGATAATACTGTTGAGATCCATTCGGCGCCCCGGGAGAAGACCGGGGTAGAAATCTATGACATCGTGAACACAATGCCCCCTGTCACGCCAGGTAAGACACAACTGCCTATTCCCATGCAGGACGGCGTCTGGAAAAGGAAATCTGTATTTTAGGACATATACTATGGCGTTATCGAAGAGATTTGGGAACTGGACTACACTGTCACAAAGATCCCCATGTTTCGTGTCAGATGGGCGAAAAATATCCATATCGACGATGACAAATTCACTACCGTGACTTTACCTCCCCTGACATCTATTGACTCAACACAAGTCAAAGCAATCAGTGCCAAAGATGAGCCATGGGTATTAGCTAAACAGATCTCACAAGTCTTCTACATAAAAGACCCAAAGGCAAAGAAGCGCCATGTCGTTAGAAAAGGGAAAAGGAGTATTGTCGGAGTCGATGGTGTAGTTGACAAAGAGGACTATGACCAATTCGACAACCCAGACTCCGAGTCAGAAGCTGTTGATAAATGCCCTACCAAAAGGAGCAAAGCTACTAAGGATGCTGAACCCTACATAAGATGCAGTCACGCTGAAGGACTAACGTATACCACGAAGAAGATCACTATTCATGAGAAGATTGTCGAAGACGACGAAACCTAGCGAGCTATGTGTGTATGTATAATAATGTCTTCGTTTGGATGATTTCATATTGTCACTACCTCACAAAGCACTTCCACTGACGAGCGTAAAACCGTTGACGCTTCCGTAGCTGCTCCTGCTCCGGTGACCTTGGTCGGTGGAGGCCGGGATCCGGCGGCGGCGTGGTCGGTGGAGGCTGGCAGAGGCTGGATCTGGGCTGGTCGGTGGAGGCCGAGCACCGCCGCGTGGTGGAGGGAGTGGCCATCGGTCGCGGCGTGGTGAGGTCAGGGCGGTGGCGGTGGCGGCGACACAGCTGGCGCGGCAGGACGGGCAGGTGGCGCGCGTCCGGAGCCAGACGTCGATGTAGGCAACGTGGAACCCATGGCCGCACCATGGGAGCACGCGCAGGTTCTCCCCCACGGTGGCGGCGACGAGAAAGCCGAGCTGGTAGCGCTCGACGGCAGAGGCCGTCTTCCACGGGTGGAGGTAGGCGAAGGCGGCGACGGAGACGGCGGCGCAGGTGGAGATGAGTGTGAAGTAAGCCGGGAACATCTTTCCCTGCAGGTTCCCGAACTAGTGCCTCGGCAGGTTCCTTCAATTGAAGATTCGAGAGCTCGATTCTTGAATTGGGGAAAATCGAACTGGTCAGTAAAAATCGATTCTCGGTTCTTGAATTGGGGAAATCAAGACGAGGAGAGGGGAAGGGGAAGTGGTTGATTACTTGAACATGATGATGCCGCCGATGAAGGTGGCCCAGAGGGTGGCGCCCCAAGAGGTAGCGAAGCAGAGGAGCTTGCTGGTGTGGTGGTCGGCGGGTTGGGTGGGAGGGAGAGGAGGAGTGAGCGGCGGGGGTTGGGAGGACGAGGAGAAATGAGGAGAGTGCGGCGTTTGGGATTAGGGTTATGGCTGTACGCCCAAACATCACTGACGGGCCGAAATTTGGGCCCGTCAATGGTGTAACACACTCTACTGACAGGCAATAATTTTCACCCGTCAGTGGTGCCTCCCGTCAGTAGAAATACAGAACCACTGACGGGCGGTGTTTTTGACCCGTCAGTAATTATTTTTTCCCTAAATTTAGACCGTCTACTAGAATAACCACTGACGGTTACTTGTTCGCCTCTCAGTGGTGAACAGTACCACTAACGGTTATTTTCTGCCCGTCAGTGAAGGCTATGTAGGAGAAGTGTTTTCTAGAGTAGTGTGTGTGTATTGTACGTGTGTATGTGTGTATTTGTAATATTGTTGACTCACGCTAAACGACAAACCCTAACCTTAAAACCTAACAAACCCTAACCCGCGCTAAACGATGACATAACCCTAAAACCCTAAACTTAAAACCTATCCCAAAATGCATCTCCCAAAAACCCTAAACCAAAAACCCAAAAAACACAAAAACACCAAATAACCCAAATACTCAACTACACTGACGGGCGGAAACCGGGAGCCCGTCAGTGTTAACACCACCACTAACGGGCAGGCACAGGGAGCCCGTCAGTGGTAACAGCCCTAATTGCCCTAACGAGCCTCCCACCTCCACTGACGGGCGCCTTCAGGTGCCCGTCAGTGAAGATACCACTTATCTGACGTGTGCGCCTCCACTGACGGTCATGTACGAAGTGCCCGTCAGTGGTATCAACATCATATATAAGTCGCGCGAGACTTGGTGAAAATTTTGCCAAGTCCCGCGCGTTCGTTCGAACCAGCAGCGGAACCGTTTGCCTCCCCGACGCCGCCAGGCTGCTCCGCCGCCACCCCGTCCTCCTTGAGCGCCGGCCCCGCCTCCAAGACGCCGGCCCTACCTCCCCGAGCACTGTCCCCGCCTCGCCGACGCCGGCCTCCACCTCGCCGACGCCAGCCTCCTCCCCGAGCGCCGCCCCCGCCTCCTCGAGCGTGGCCCCCGCCTCACCGACGCCTGCCCCCTCCTGTCCTCCTCCGGTCCCACCACTGTAGTCGCCGCCGCCTCGACGACGATGCCGACGGCCACCTCTCCGACGCCGGCAGCGACCTTAGTCCCCTCCTCACAACCGGCCAAGATCTTGTGGTATATGCCCAAATGATATCCAAATTGTTGTATATGTCTGCAATGCTCATATACCAAATCATGTGTGATTGGGTGCTCTCTTTTATGCTTTGCTTTAAATATCGACATGTGTTAATCAGTGGTAAATCTGAAGTTTTGAATATGGAGATAAAGGGAGAATATGCGTTCGAGAGGCTGGACACAAATCATGTATAGATGCATCATCATTTTCTTTCCTTTCGGGAATCTGGAACAATTGTTGTATGTATTGGAACAATTGGTGTACTGGAATAATTTTCTTCTCTTGTGGTTGGTTAATATTTCCATTATTAATATTGTCAAAGAAAGTGATGCATATATGTCAAATTGGTCGGTGCATTTTTTACTTCTGCTATGAACCAATAATCATATGCAGTTACCTTCATCTTTACACGATCAGTCCAACTTTGATACAAGTTGTAGTAAGAGTACGTGACTTGGGCATACCCAACATTAGAGATCTGAACATTTCCTTACTGGCCTCTTGGATGAGGATATAATTTAATTAGATGACCATGAACTTTGGAAGTAGATTGTATAAATATAACACTCATAACCCAAAATTCGTGTGGAATGAGCAGTTATATGGTTTGAGGTTTTGGAAATTTGGCATGTGATTCAAACTAATTATGTACTTGAGTTCATGGTTCAAAGTATTTGATTTACATAAATCTTCAAAATTAAAGCAAATGATAATTGTTGTGTAGATTCCATTTGGAGGTTATGAGTTGATTTTTCAGGTTTTAAGGTTGCTGCTATTTGGGTCAGCCAACTGTCACCAGTGCATGCTATGATTGGTGACAATCCATGCTGGTTCATGGCTTAGAGATAGCTGCTATGCTTGATCTGGTGCATTTATATGTTAGTGATATGAACCGACTCTTACATGTTGATAAGAGCCTGATACTGCTTTTGATTTTAGCTAAGCTTACATGTTCATGTGTCTTGATCCTTTTTCATAGATGCTAGAGTTGCCTTTGAAAACCCTATGATGAATCTATTCTGATCTGAGTGTCCTAGTACCACATATCATCAAGTTCTTACGTCAAATTGAACCATGATGATGTTGGGATGGAGACCTTACTTGCTAGACACAGATAAGTCTGAGCTTTCTCAGTTCTATTAGCCCTACTCCTAGGCTTCTTGATGCCCTGTCTCCTCTTCCTTTGCTTCGGCTAACTCCCTCTCCACCTGAGCTCCTTCTTCTCTTTCCCCCTAGTTCTTTTGGACCTCCTAGAGCTTGGCTTCCCGATGGCTCTGGTTACTCTTGCTCCTAACCTTTGCCACCTTCTGTCTTGCTGCTCTCTGTGCTTAAAGGAAAAATGGTGGTCGTGGTAAAGACAATGCTGCTATTGTGTGCTGCTGTTGTCTTTCATGATGATTTGGAGTACATTCTTTCATATTTGTACCCTAACATATGCTTTTAAGTTTATTCTCGATATTGAATGCTGGTTGTAATTTTAGTCAATAAATTTTGTCTTTTAGGAATTCATCTCAGTTCTAAAATGGCCGCCAGTACTACTCCCGCTGGGTCGCCGACCCGAGAACTAGAGCCCGTTGATGACAGCATGGCCCCCCTCGACGTGGTGGCACCGATCGACACCTTGACCCTGGAGGCACCCAAGCAAGCTGCCTCCGAGCCGGCCAAGAAGCCTGCTTCCGAGCCGGCCAGGGAACATGCCCCCGAGGCGGCCGTCACAGCTGGCCAAGAGCAACCTGCCTTGGACTCCAGCTCCTCCAACGATGACTCTGGCTCCGAGTCAGGTTCTGAAGAGGATGAGGCGCCTAAGGAGGAAGTAGCGCCTACGGCCCCGACCAGGTCTCAGAAAAGGAGAAAAGAAAACCAGTTGCCGGACAAGACGTATATCATCACTTGAGTCGACGACGTCAAACATGTTCCAGCGAGTCCACATAAGGCCGCCCGGACCTTTAGCAACGCCTGCGGGTGCATAGTCCGTGAACAAGTTAAGATCACATGCAAACAGTTTAACCATTTGTCTAAGTCGACCAGAGATGCTCTCTTGAGAAAACTGTGGGACAAGTACCAGATTCCTGCCGCCGACAAGGACAGAGTTGAAGTGCAAACCCTTCGCATCATGGCTAGGGCTTTGAAGACTTGGCGATACGATGCACAGAAAGTCCTGGACGAGGATTGGGATACTAAAATTAGTAAAAGATGGTCGAAGATACAAAAGGAAGACTGGGAGCAATTCGTTGCTCAAATAAGGAGTCTAGAATTCCAGGAGAGGAGTCGCTGGGGGAAGCAGCTACGCTCCAAGAACACATTAGACCACAAGCTCGGCAGCCGTGGATACCTAGGGAAGAAACCAATGTGGGCCAGAGAGGACGCCAAACTAGCCACAGCTGGGAAAGCACCTCCTTTCGCGCATCTCCGAGAGCCACGCACCAGGGAGTACATGAGGGCGCACACAAGCTCTGACCCTGTGACGGGGTCACCAATTATAGAGTCTGAGGAACTCCAGGAGGTGGCCAACCGGCTGGTAACATCTCAACTCAGTTTCTTTTCTTATCTAATTACGTTGCATCCAAATACGCTATCTTCTCATCAAGTAATATAACTTGCAGACATAACTGAGCCAGTAGCCTGGAAGCTCACAGGACCCCGTCACGAGCTTCCCGAGGTGGAATAATGATCTGGTGAAGGCTCGACAGAAACCGGAGCATCGGGGCCGTGTAGTAGGCATCAGGGATGGCGTTAAATGGGGCAAAGTATTTCCCCAAAACCCCGACGGTCGCCGCCGCCCAAGGAGAGATAGTTAGGAGTACATGGAAAATTTGTGGGAGCAAATGCGGGAGGTTGCCGAGCAGACGTGGGTACGTATGCAAGTGCTCGCAGCGCAAGGCGGTCCGACCATGCTTCCCGTGAACCAGCCGTCTGGATGGAGTAGCTGCGCATCCGCCTCAGACGGCGGCCCCGACTCGCATTATCCCGTCGACAGCATCACCATAAGTTTCGTCCGCTAAACGAGTCATTATAGTAAATCATGATTCCATTGTCCTAACTCCAATGAGGACGGCACATCTATTCTCTGTTTCACAGGAAGCCACTAGATGCACACACACGGTGCAAATTCCTGGCATGAAGGTCAAGGTTGCGCACAGCCAGGTTTTCCCAACGCCAGAGGGGGCAATCATGCACTGTGTTCCTATGCGGGAGCACCATGTGAAGGTGCAGGTGGACGTCGTCCTCAACAACTACAGTGATGTGTTAGTCCCAGTCCCCCCTGAAGCGGAACTGACCAAGCTAGGGGAGTGCAAGAACTACTTCATCCAGTGGCCGAAGAGCCAAATTATTTTATTTGTGGCGGGCTCTCCTCGCACGGCCTCCTCTCCTCGTACGACCCCCTCTCCATCAGTCGGACGATCTCCGCTGGAACTCGGCCAAACGCCTCCGTCGTTTAAAGACCTGGAAGACCATCTTGTCGGGGACCAGTGCATGGAGCCGGTTTTGCAGTCCCCGGAGGCGCCGGAGGAACCCAACAACGATCCACCGGAAAGGCGCTCCGAGGCGCAAGGCGACCAGCTGGATCAACCCAGAGGGAAGATTATCTCTCCCACCACACTAGCCGAAACATTGGAAGCAGCGATGGCGGCAGGCAAGAGTCCTGAGCCGCTAGACAGGAGGAAGAAAGGAAAAAAGAGACGGGCTAGCACCGGCAAGAAGGAAAGGAAGGAGCAAAAGCAGATGAAGAAATCCTTATCCTTCTCAACATCATCATCCAAATTATCTACACGGAGCATGGGTCTCTGGCGAGAGGTTTTCTATCCAGGTCAAGACTTTCTCCCGCAGGATGAGTTGGACAATCTTTCGGAGGATATGAAGGCGTTACATGAAGATTACCTAAAGATGTCCAGAGATCCGCAAACATTTTGCCAATATTGGAAGGTCAAGGTGCCAAGAGATTACAATTTCTTCATGGAGAACGACCAGGACACCTTCGACATCAACTTTGAAGACCTCTTCAACATGTACAACCTCTATAGGCTCGACACCACGATGGTCAGGCTATGGGCTCTCTACCAAGCCCAAGAGTGCAGACGTCTACGCGACTCCAATCTTGGAATAATCGATCTGATATGCATGAACGAAGGCTATGCTGCGACCCCGGACGGTCGAGTCTTTCTGGAAGAATACCTTACGTGTGCGTTCATCGTTCATAAGGACAAGGAGTACCTACTAGCCCCCTACAACCCTCCATAAGTCCTTTAACTTAGCACCATGGAAATTTTTTTATTTTGTACGCACGTATCTCCGCCTGCCCGCTTACGTCCATTTGCTCACATTTACGCAGCGACCACTGGGTCCTCATTGTGATCGTTCCATGCTGGGCCAAGGCATTTTACTTTGACTCCGACGAGAGCAAGAGATCGGATTTCAGCAATATCACTAATATTTTGGATACAGCTTTTTTCAAAGCCAAGTTCACGGGTCATAGTAAAATACATTCAAAAGCGACAAAAATGGTACACTATTACAAATTCCCTTGCAAAATTTAGCCAGAAAATAGCGTGACATGTGGGTACTACACCTGTGCCCATATGGACTGCTGGGTCCGATACAAGAACAAGCATTGGAAAGATATGAAAGAACTGAAGACTTGGTCTGAACTGGGAAGTCACTTGTATGATTGGCATCAGGACTTTGCCCGCATCCAAAGAATCTTCGCCAAAATCATCAACCTTGAAGTCATCAATCCAATGGGTGAATTCTACGCCGGCCCCTAATTTCCGCCAAACTTAAGTTGTTCACGATAGATTCGTTGCTTCTGAAATTGACGAATAGTTGCCACTATGTTCTTTCTACACTTAACAACTTTATTATGTCGCTCGTCAAACATACTTGTGTATTCATTCTTTCATACTTGTGATCCATGGTTATGTACAGTGCTATGTGATTATGAAGTGTTATGTGATTATGGTTATGGGAAGTGTTATGTGATTCTGAAATTTGTGAAATGCTATAGCAACCAGGTATTTAGCAATTGTGATTATGAGGTAGGTATCATCAAACCTGTGTAGCAGGCAGTAATGCGGCCCTCTACTGACGGGCCCTTATCAAATGCCCGTTAGTGTAAGGACTAACCACTGACGAGCATTTTATAAGGGGCTGTCAGTGGTGACACCTCCAGACGCCTCCAACGAGGGGTCTCCTCTGACGGGCACGTTGGGACCGTCAGTAGTAACATACACTACTGACGGACGTGTTGCCCGTCAGTGGAGGGCACCCCTCCACTAACATTCCCAGGCTGACGGGCCCCCTGACCGTCAGTAGAGGGGGGTTAGATGACCGTCAGTGCAGACCCATTCTGCAGCAGTGAGATTGCTCCACTAAGGATATGTACAATGCAAGATGCTTATATATGAGTATTTAAAGAGAGATAACATAGCAACATCATCAAGCATCATGTAAATTTACCTACTTCAATGCAAGCTTCTCTTTAATAGTGCTTAAATTATTTATTATATATTAATTAGTACGAATTAAATGCATAAGCACCCTTTAAACATGAGTGCCTAATTAAGCACTCATGGTATAAAATAAGGATCAATGCTAGTCTATGTGGTGAGAAAAAATCGGTTTACTTTACCTCTTTAATTACTTGCACTGTATATGTTCCGATGAGCCTGAAGGCATCTAAATTAACCACATGAACTTTAGGTAGCTTCATTAACCATATGTGCCGTATTAGAGAAACCCCGGGAATCACTTGTGCCGGAATAGAGGAATGAGGACACTAGCTTCTTTTGTGCCCGCACGATAGCAACCACGGCACATAAGTTGTGCCGGAATAAGTAACCACGGCACTTACCATGTGCCATACTAGAGAAGAAACCACGGCACTTGAAAATGCCGCCGTTGCCTAGGTGCCGGGAAATAATTTTCCCCGATTGCGTTGTTCCGACGATCAACAAATGTCATCTCTTTGTAAAAAGAAAAACAAGTGTCGTGAAAAATCTTTTGCCGGCACTAAGGCACATTTTCTGCACATATAAGTGTCTGCATTCCTCAACCGTGTTGTAGTGCATGTTCACTATAAACAATGACTGGAACTGCCTAAGGAAAGAAACATTCACTAGAGTTAAGATCATTAACGAGACGGAGGTGGAAATGGCATGAGATTTCAACAGAATGCACTTGAGTTCGTTGTTGAAACCAGTTTGTAGTGTGAACCAAAATTTATATAATCCGGTTGTTACACAAACAAACAATTAAATTTGGTACAAATACAAGCGACGGTTTAACAAAGAGGTGAACTTCAAACACGACAGAGCAATTTTAGAAACCAGAGTCTGCAAGTTCTCAAGTACTTCACAGCTAAAGAGCTCATCACACTCATGACATAAATTAGCCATAGGCCACGTTAGTGATGTATTTGGAAATGCTGTAATTAAACTATCACCTAGGCCCCGACAGATGTGTTGTCGAAGGCAGGTATGAAGAAATTTGCCCCACAACATTGCAATAGTTTGGTACATAATTAGCAACAAGATCATAGTGAGGTGTGGCCTCTAAATTCATTGCACCTTCCAACACCTTGGCGACTGTTGACATTAGAGGCCTTTGGCTGCTATCAACCTGTAAGCACCATATTGCAAGCTCCATCATTTCCCTAACCTCCTCCCTGTGAAATTACTGCTGTCCACTAAATCAAATAACCGTCCAGACCTAGCTTTTTCTTGCGGAAGACTTATTAGGTGAATTCCCTCTTCAGGCTGTGACTCATCCAAGTTCTGTCGCCCACGTATGATTTCCACTACCACAATTCCAAAGCTGTAAATGTCTGCCTTCTCGGTGATCTTTGAACCTAGCCACTCAGGTGCAAGATATCCTCGTGTCCCTCGCATTCGAGTCATGACTTTGCTTTCATCCCTACTTATCAATTTCGATAGTCCAAAATCGGAGACCTTCGCATTAAACCTGTCATCCAGGAGAATGTTCTGTGGCTTGATGTCAAGGTGAGCAATCCTTTGTTCACATTCTTCATGAAGATAAGACAAGCCCTTAGCAATACCCATGATAATGTTACGCCTGGTTTTCCAAGAAAGAGTAAAAACTGGATGTGCGTGGAATATCCATTTATCAAATGAATTGTTGCTCATGTACTCATACACAAGAAGCCTGTGAGATTTTTCAGCACAAAATCCAATTAGTCTGACAAGATTGATGTGATGAATTCTGCCGATGGTCTCAACCTCTGCTAAGAACTCCTCCTTTCCTTGATCAACACCTTCTAAGCGTTTGACAGCGATTGTTTCCTTGCCTATTTTACCTTTGAAAACAGATCCAAACCCCCCAGCTCCAAGCCTCATCGAGAAGTTCCTTGTAGCTGTCTTCAACACATTATAGGAGAACTGTGTTGGTATTCCAGCTATTCCTCCAAAGTATTCTTCTTCCACCCTTTTCTTACATTTTCTCCAAATGACAATGGAGATGGCAACTGATAATAAAGCAAAACTCCCAACTGCAGAACCAACTGCAATGCTGGTCCTTCTTTTCACTGATGAGCTACCCTGTATTTTGAAAAATGCCAAAGTACAATTCGCAGAACTCCTAGTTTGAGAAAGTAGCAATGCCTGCGATAAAAGCAAACAGGAGCCGGTATTGCCATCACGGCTGTCATATCGAAACAAGGCAACTTTGCAAGAGCACTCCTTCAAGCAAGATTGCTTGCAGACCTCATCTGTAGCATTAGTGGCCAATGATTGGAAACCATCATCACTGAAATAAGAAATGCTGCCAACAGGTACAAGTTGATGATAGTGCATATGATTGCAAGACAGACTAGACAGTGGTACGCACCCAATATCTGGACGCCATTGATTCATCTTGGAACCTAAAATAGCTGGAGCTGGGACAACAACACTGTCCTTAACACAAACACTGTATTCACCGCAGGCCAGAGGGTAATCACAAAACTTCACGTCATTGCTCAGCACATCAAACACCACACGGAAGGCGGCATCCTTCATTTCATAAAGATGCAAATGCCCATCAAACTCTAACCGCACGAACTGAAATGATCTTGCGAGGGGTAATAAGAAGATCAGGTTGGGAAATCCAAGGCTTCCATTGGAAAATGCAGAACAATTTTTTTTGAGGGAAAAATGCAGAACAATTTGATATCACATTTTGATATTACATTGCCTAGAAAAGTTGGTTGGAATACTTGACTGTAAGCAGCTGCAACCCATTTGGGAGGGTATGAAGATTAATCTGACCCGATGTCCAACTGTTAAGTGAAACTTTGGCAGTGAGATTAACTCCCACACAGAGTGACTGCCTGATGACTAATGTATCTGTCGGGTAGTCAAAGGACTGCCAGATTAAGGAATTGTTCTGATAAAAAAAGCACAAGGTTTCCTGGACCATCAAGGCGCATACCAATAACAGAGGTGCCCTTTGTGGGTGTGGACCAGACCAAGGTGCCATCAATGTTGTGAAGAAGTAACTCACCTGCCGGAGTAAAAGACAGGGTGGCGTTCCCGCCTACAGGGAAGTTGCGGTTCGCAGACCAGATAACCTGGGGCTGGCCGATAAGAAGATTGTAATAGTACTGAAATTTTCAAAATTTCCAAAATCCCGAAATTTTTCGCTGGGGCGCACCTTTTCCCCTCAGCCCACCTCCTCCTCCCTTGGCCTGCCTGGCCCACCCCTCGTCGTCTCTGTCCCCATTACCGCCGCCTGTGCCACCGTCGCCACCGCCCGTCGCGTCACCCACCGCCCGACGCCGGTAACGGTGGGCCCCACTCCTCTGCAGCAGCGCTACCCCCGACACCACCTTTCCACGCGTCCTCCGTTCCTCCCCTCGCTCTGCCCCGCTGCCCAGCTCACCTCTGCACCACCACCTTTCTCACCTCTCTGAGCGGCTCTGCCACGCTCTGCAGCACCTCGTCTCCCGAGCTCGCGGTCGACCGAGCGCCGAAACGACGCCACGCCGTCGGAACCCATGCCACCGAGGAGCTTCTCCTCTCGAGGCTCGTCTCCGGTGCATCGAACCCGAGGACCCCGACCGCCTCCCGCCAGCTATAAAAGCCGAGGCCCCCTTTCGAGCCCCCGCTCCCTTCCTTCACTCCCTTGAGCTTCCAAGCACTCCCGAGCTTCTCCATTTCCTCCCCGAGCAACCCCGAGCTTCCCCTCCCTTTCCCGAGCGCCGACAAGCTCGTCATCTCCGCCTCCGTCTCCGGCGAGGCAATCCCGAGCCACCCCGCCGTCGCCAAGCTAATCCCCGTGGTACCTCCCCCTCCTTCTCCCAAAAATGGAACCGCCTCTCTTCCTAGGTGCTCCCAGACCCCTCAATTTTCACCGGCGAGCCTCACCGGCGACGAATTCGAGCCTCATCGCCGGCGGCTGCCCTCCCTCGCCTCCCCCTCTGTTCCCCAATTCGGGCCGGCACCCCCTCCCCTTATTAGGCTGGCTTGGCTCCCCTTTTGGGCCAGTGCCGAGCACAACGAGCCAGATCAGGCCGACCCAACCTCCCTTTTCTTTTTCTTTTTATTTTATTTACCTGCCAGGCCGAAGCCCAATAGCAGCCCACAACCAAATCAATTTGAGCCCAATTAGTTTAGGATTTCATTTTCTGTTTATTTTCTTTTTTCTGTTGAGCCCTAAGCCCTAGCCCATGTTCAACCCAGCCCATATCCAACCCAACCCATATCCAATCCAGCCCAACCCGAGGGCCCTAATGGGCCCTATATTATTTTGTAGGCTGGGCCCGACCCGTTGGGCCCGAAACCCTAAAAACACTATTATATACCGTTTCGATAGTCTCGACGCCACGGTTCCAATTTTCCACATCATTGATCCAAATTCACACTTTTTAACACCCAAAACCCACAAAACCCTCTCATACCACATATATTCCAAATCCCCGTCCGAAACCTTAACTCACGTCATACCACTCCTTTCAACTTTTCAATATCCCGGTTCCAACCTCACACACCCCACTTCCTATTTTTAGCTTTATTTTTAAATTATTTTACATTTTGCTCCCAGCTTGCATTCGTCGAGCCTGGACTTATATGTGTTTGTTTGTTGCTTGGATCTTTGCAACTAGGGAACGGTAGTGATGATCCGACGCTCCTGACGGTGAAAACCTCCTCGAAGACATCAATCTGACAGACTTCGGTGCAGTAGGCAAGTCACACTTCTTGTTCATGTTGATCCCACATGCCTGTCTACTTATTGTATCACTAGTCTAGTTAATTATCTGTGAGAACCCGTATTTTCTAAAACCTAAACAATAGGATTATGAGTTTGAATTCAATCATTGCATTCATGCATATCAAAATTTGAGTGACATTAAAAAAAATTGACGCATAAGATGAAATATCTGATACATATATATATATATATATATATACATATATATATATATACATATATATATATACATGCTCCAATAACTCAATTACAAGTATAAATGTCCAAAATCAGATTACAAAAGATTTGAATATTACAAATCATGAATGTTGTAAAAATTTATAATAGAAATCTATCTATTGTCTTCATTCTTTCTTCAATTCCTTTCTCTTCTCCAATTCTTTTCTTCAACCTGCACATGACAAAAGAAGAAAAACTCCAAAAAGAAATTGTTGGTTAAAGTTAAAATGTTGCACTTCCAAAAAGGAAATGCATTTGTTTAGGAGGCTAGTTTTGTGTATCCAGAGAACTGGTTCTGGATTCAAGTAGATTAGAATTGACTTAGGATTAATTTTCAAGCAGTAGGCAATAGTTCATAATAAACAACAGGCATCAATCTTAAGGCAACATGTCCTGGGACATAAGGCAACAAGTGAATAGGCATCTGAATTCGATTAGGCAACAAGGCAACATATTGGTCAATTTTAGTTTAAACTAACCTCCATTAGGCAATTGATTTTCATTTTTAAAATGGAAGTGAAGTCTGCTTTCAAGTGTTAATCCAGCAAGACTTAGGCAATTTAAAATGCTAAGCATTTAAAAGTTTAACAGCAGCCGACAGCCTCAACAGTAGACAACATCCACATATTCAAAGTTATGTCCAAAGGGGATGAATCAGCTTCAAGCTGCTGGTGGCAGCAGCATTGCCACCTCAAGCTTGAGAGGGATAAGGATCAGTTAGGGGCTGCCATGAAAGCAGTTTGTTCACCAAAACAGGAGATGAGTCACTCAATAGGTGTCCATACTAGGCATTTTCGAACTCCCAGCACACCAGCCCCCAAACACCTATAAATAGGGCCTTATGAGCTCCATTTTCAGTCCAACATCACTCACAAACAGCACCACACCAATAGTCAAGAGCTAGAAGTAAACAAGGCAGTGAGGAGGAGGAGGCAAAGCCTGAAGAAGCAGGTTTTCAGAGTACCCCAAGACCAAGCTTCGGTTTGCTTAAGGTAGGAAAAGAGGAAATTGAACTTTTAGCAAAAGAGAAGAAGTACCTAAGTTTAGCAGAGATATTCTGCGTTAGGTTAAATGAACCAATCCTCTAAATCAAGTAAAAGTAGTCTGTTCTTATCAAATTGGAATAGAAAGAAAGAAAAAGAGTATAGTAATCTGTTCTTATCAGCTTGAGATTAGATAAGAAAGAGCTAGAGAAGAGATGAGAAGAGATAAACTAAGAAACAAGTAAAAGCAACTGTTCTTTCAGTTCAATAACTGATACTGATAATGCATTCATGTAGAAAGCAGAAAACGACTAAGATCAAAAGAGTATCTGTTCTTTCAGTTTAAGTAAATTAATTTATATGCAGGAACAGAATCACGCATATTATCTTAACAAAATTATGTGCAATCAGAGGTTCTTTAGTTCTATAATTGATGCCTATAAGTAAGCAAGAAATAGGAAGAGATTAAAGATTAAATGGCATTTGTTTAGTTCCTGTAAAGCATAACCATGGTAGATTTTGGAATCATATCAATTCGAGTAGGCAAAAGACTCTAGGTTTCTTGACCATGTAAAAATGGGCAGTAAACGTCTCAACATCTCAGATGCAAAAGCTTATTTCTATCTCTAGAGCTGACAAAAGAGTTCAAGTTTTAACCCCACTAGCAGTTCAAACTGATGGGCCGCTTGGCTGCCCGTCAGTGGAGACCACATCTCCGCTGACAGGCACTTACGTACAGACCGTCAGTGAAAGGAACATGTCATTTATGGCACCCTTGGTGCATCTCCACTGACGGGCTGCTTGGTTGCCTGTCAGTGGAGGTCCTCACGTCCAGCCTTGCTGCCTTCTCCGCTGACGGGCGGTTTGGCGTCCGTCAGCGGGGATCCCCTCCAACGACGGTCCGGTTTGTGCCCGTCAGTGGAGTGGGTTCAGCAGAGGGTCAATCTGCAGTAGTGTTCATGTTCAGTATAAACTATGATGTTGCTCATATACTCAAAACTAGCAGCTTAGTAATCTCAGAACTTCAATTGGAAATCGAGTAGGATAGCTCATATGTTTCCATAGCAGTCCGATGTTTCCCTCTAAACCAACATGCCAGTAGCAACTCCAATAGAAGAATAAATCATAAGGTATAAGTATATGGCAGTACCACACGCACATTGTATCAACAGCAGATCAATTTCTAAACAAGTCAAATGGTAAGTATATATGGAGCAAAACTTCAGCCGGAGTAGTAGCAATCACTAAATGCATCAAAAATGAACTCTAGCATGCTTAAGAGAATAGTAGATCATTGGATTAAGTATAGGTATGATTCTTAAGAACTAAGAAATAATAGCCAGGTGTACCAAAATCCCCAAACCGAACCAGCCCTTGAGTAGAACCCTAGAAATTAGGGATTTTAGGCAAGGAGGAATTTGGGGGGAAAGCACTTACCTTGGAGGAAGCCGACGGCATGGGGAGTCCTAGCCCGCCACCGGCGAGAGGCGGACCGGCGGAGCCCCGGTGAAGGAGCTGCGACGCCGGCCACAACCGTCCCGGGCGGCGGCCGAGACAAGGCAACCGGCAGAGGTGGCTGGCAAAGCGGCGACACGGCAACCAGGAGGCGACATTCCAGGCGGTGTGCACCCGGAGGCGGAGAAGACCGGAGCTGAGCGGGGATGCTGAGGGAGGCGGCGCCATTGGGGAGGGTTGACGCGGGGAAGGACGGCGCTAGGAGCGGAGAGGAGTAGGGCATTGGCGACCATAGGGAGGAGCAGCGGCACTGCTTGAAGGACCAGGGCCTGAGTCGGCCGGGACCGGCGGACCATGGGAGATTGGAGGAGCTTCGGGTGAAAGAACAAGAGAGAGAGAGGGCTTGAGGGAGGCGGCGGTGTGTAGGCATTAAGGGGAGGTGGCCGAAACCGGTTAGGGTAAAAACCCTAACCGGGTGCTAAGCGGGCCAAGCAGGCCTCGGGCCAAAGGAAGGCCACGGCCGGCCCATATTTAAAAGATAGCAAATGTTTTTTTATTGTCCTGTTTTCTCTTTGTAATATTAGAAATTTCTCCCTCATAATTTAAAATTAACCAAAGATTTTACTTCAATTCAATTTGAAGAATCTAAAATGCTATTCTAACTTTAAGAATTCTTTAATGTTATGTAGATATATACCCTTACACATATTTTTAGAAGGAAAAACCTAATACCCTTTCTATAACCCTCTGCAAATTCAGAACTCAAGATTTTTCATAAATGCTTTGAAATTACAAATTTTGATTGTTTAATAACCACACCACACCACAAAGTTATTAATAGTAAATTTTATAAGTTCAGAAGGTAGAGCAAATAAAAAAATCAAGGAAGTTGTAATAAATATCATCTATTGCATTGTCTTCGACAAGGTAGTCCACATCAATCCAATTTCTGTAAATCAACCTCATCAACATGAGCATGCATATACGCATATACAATTGCCATCTTTGGAAATAGTCCTTATCGGACAATTATTCCACTTCAGATCCCGAAGTTTTGCCGATTTCGTCCGAAAGGACCTCTCACTTCATTTTTTATCCATCTCAAGGCAAGTTCATTTCTTGTTCATGTTTGAGAATTATTTCTATCAACATATATGCAAGTTTCCTTCTTCTTATCACCTGGCTTGTGATAATTAATAAATGGACTACATTATGATTCGTTGAATCATATATTGGTGGGCAGTGGAACCCCGGTTTAGAACTTGTAGGGTGGTCAGGGTTCCATTGCATATAGTATCATCATAAGGTTAACCACAAGATCTGTTATGAGACAGGCGAGTCAAGTAACACCTTCTTAGTGCATATCTCCCAGAAACGTATGTAAAGTAACGCCTGGGGAAGCGTTATGTCCCTCGCTCAGGGGAGCGATAAACCCTGAATTTATGCTTTGGGAGGCGTTATGTCCCTGAAATATTCAGAAAAGTACGCTATAATGACTAGGTGGGTAGTCAGTGCTGGACCAACTTTGTAAGGGGAGATATTGCCAAGGGAAGGGTGAAATGACTCAGAACCTTAGACCTGGCCACGCACCGATAGGAGTGTGATGGGTCTCATACCCGGCGTGAAGGCTAAGTACCACTTGTGGGTAAAGTAGCGCCCACTTGTGGGTAAAGTAGCGCACCTTTGCAGAGTGTAATGAAGTGTGGTATTGTCACTCCCTGTTCTGGGTATAAACTGTGATCGTGGCGGGAATGGAACCATCGGAGGTTCGAACGACCCGTGAAGCCTTCTGAACATAGATAAACTAAAACTTGACTTCTGTCCAGAAATGTGTTGGAAAAATGCATATCCTTTGAGAACTTTTGTCCTAATAGAAATACTCATGCAAACACATTTTGCTATTATGAACTTGTTGAGTACCTTCTGTACTCATCCCCTACATAAAATCTCCTTTGTTAGACTCTGAATCATTAGAAGTCGAATATGAGAAAGTTGAAGTCCAAGAGAAAAAAGAGGAGCCGAACCTAACAGGTGGAATTGAAGGAGTCGATTACTACATCGACTACGGAGAACAAGAAGTAGCAGAGCAAGAATAGCTTAGTTCTAATCGTATTTAAATAAAACCTTGTTTATATGGTTTTCTGCATTTTTATTTTTAGCTCTATATTTCAGTTGTTATTTCTAGTTGAACGTATCTTATTGTATTTCCGTTATAACTTTTGTATATTGGAGTTTGTAATATATATAGTTGTTGGACCATCAATGCTCCTGTTGTACACTCTGATGGATATAATATAATGAGATGGGATTTTGTTATATTATGTCAAAGACTAGCACACTACACCATATAGTGGTGTGCAGGGTCACTTCATTATCTTTTCGCATGTTAATTGCATATGTGATATTTTTGAATGACATGATTGTGTAGTTAACACCTACCACCCCACAGCCCAGTTAACTTTTGTAGGCCATATTCACCTTGAGGACCTTAGGGTAAATATAAATCATATCAGTATCCTTCATCGGCATTAGAGGCTAGGCTAGACGGTATTCAGAAATATTGGTGACCCTAACTCAAAACTCGGAGTATGTATTTTTGAAGAGAAATTACCGACGGTTAGGGACAGAGAAGATGGAGCTCTTCATGTATTGATTATGCAGCCATACCCCTTCCGTGGAGTAAGGGTAATCAGGTGGATCACCTTACTCAGAGAAATTAAGGACAAGACCCTTGTGCTTAGTGATGAACATAGAACCGCTCAACCACATGTTTGACTTGTCAAACCTGGCCTAGTAAATCTGCTCTACCTGTTGAACAATTACAGAATAGCTTGCCGTTCCTCTTCTCTGGAAGGCCCGCAGAAGCGAATGAAGTGATAGGCCATTTATTGGGAAATCATAACTGGAACTCACCCGACTCTCGGATCGTGAAGTTGACACTGGCCCATTAGCTCCTAGGAGAGCGAGTGATGTAGTGTTCTTGGGTAAAAACTTCAAAAGATAGAGCAGATAAAAAACCTTGTTAACCTACCTCTGTCGACACACCGATGGGCGTGTATAGATCTGCAGTGACACTAAGAGGTATGAATATCATGTGGGTAAAGCTGAGCCACTCTGCTGAGTTAAATCAAATGGTATTCGAATACGCCGTGCTTCCGGTTAATGAAGCTGTGTTTAGAGGTAATTCTCAGTACAAGACATAAGTAGAAATTGATAATGATTAGTTAAACCTGACTTTGACCTAGCAGGGTTGCTAAAACACAATGCTTTGTAATGGAAATGTTTTAACGAAGGGATTTTAATCATTAAGGTGGAGATTAAGATTATGCATTCACCAAATACTAAGCCATATACCCCTTCTTTGAGATTCAGAACATGTAGTTAAGTAGTACACTTTCCCACTGTGGCTTGCTGAGTGCGTCACGTACTCATTACTGCGCCAATTATTACATATACACAGGAAAACAAAGAAGGATCGTTTGACGAAGAATACTTCAACGGAGATAAATGTGAATTTTAGGTCTTATCCGCGCTCGAGGCGCCTGTGGTGTAGGTTCCTTTTGTTTGTAACATCAACTTTGGGCTCGGATGCCCTAGTCCGCTGTAAAATAAACCGCTGCTAAGCATATTTTCAAGGTTCTGTAATAAAGTTTGAATGTTTAACGCTGTGTTGGCAATGTGACGACTCTGCGTCCGCAATTGAGAAACTCTTGGGCAATTGCGGGCATTATCTCATGGCTCCGAAAATCAGGGTCGTGACAAAGATCCAGCCATTTTAGTAGGTCATCATGATGCAAAGGATAAACATAGAACTATCTATGCTATATAAACCAAAACTAGCAAGGGTGTCAGAGCTTCTGTTCTGGAGGAATATGCGAGCGCTAGAGCTTCCACCCGAGCGGACATCTGAATACTGCAACAAACTCGCGTTTTGCTGGACGAACGAATATGCGAGCACTAGATAAAGCGTGAGCAAAAGGAAATTGGTGGAAAGAGTAAACAGATAGGCAGAAGAGGGTGGTAATCAACACATGTAATGGCTGCATGGCCAAATATTTTGCACAAATAATAAAAGAGCTAGATGATTCGACTAGGGGGCAAGGAGGGGGGCTTATGCAGAGTGCACTGCTACTTGGAGCCTGGAGCACACATGAACGAGCATGGAGTCACAAAAGAAGCAGATGAACAAACCATATATGCAAATGCAAGATTCTTATCCCATTGTTTGACTATATGTTTTCGTGACCTTGTCAAGCCAAGTAAAGCGCGACTGCATGGTTGTTTTCATGACTAGTAGACTGGAAGATCACTCTCAACTTGGCTTCGAAGTCGAAAAAACTGAGAATTCCACCTGCCTTAGAGGACTTTGTAGTCTTCAAAGGAGTAGTTGCCATCACATCACCAAAGCATATGACTTTCACAAACACAGGGCTTTTGGGGGTAAAAAGAAAAGAACATATTCACATAGAAATTTATTGACCTGACAGTATATTAAATTACTTAATCTTGCAAATGAAATTGAAGAAACAAACACTTATCATTGCATGTCCACATGGATTCACCAAAAGAAGATGAAGAAATTACCTTTTGTCCTCCTGTGATTGACAGAAGAAAGCGATGCTTTTGGCGTACATGACACTACGGCCAATTTACAGCCATAATCTCATGGCGACCACAGCCTGGCTTTGAAGACGACCATGAGCACGCTGCCAGCAGCCTCCACGCCGATGGGCTCCTTTCCCACCCGCGTGCAATGTAGGGGTGGACTACATCAAAGGAAAATGAGCCGTGCCGTGTTTGGACCAATTTATCAGGTCATTTTCTTCCGATAGTCAAACCTAGCCACATGGTAACTCATTCAAGTGGCCAGTCAGGTAAAAGAACACCTGCAATACCAAAATTTCTTCATTGAAGTCACATCTATCTCTTAACTGCATTTTTATATAGGAGATCTGTTGTGAGGTGGGTGTGTAAGGGATAGCGGAGATGGTCCTGACCCTTGTAGCACGACGCCTAGCTGATGTAGATGGCAGCCGTGCAGTAAGGGCAGGAACAGAAGTTGGGAAAGGATAGTTGGAACAATTTTTTGCTTGCTTTATTGATCAATAGTGCTAAGCTTTATATAGCCTGCGTACAAAACTTTAAGGCTAAGCCGGACTAACAAACTTTAGGAAATAATTTAACTTGAGAATCAAGAAATATCTCTAAGAGATTTAAACTTGCTAAGGATAACTAGGGATTCTTATCCCCTAAGCTATTGTCGTGGTCTTCTCCTTGGTGGCCTTCTGCCGGCCGTACCTACGTGTAACGCAGGAGGTAGATTGGCAACCACACCCAGTATTAGATACACAATTTCTCAGCGTCACGCCAAGATACAGGATTCTAAGAACTGGATTCTTGAGGAGGAAGAAAGGGATTTGGGGATAGTTCAGTGTTAGCTGTTACAAGTCTGCTCTCCCCGGGATGGACAAAGGAGAACGTTACATAGTCGTCAACTCGGCCATCGCTCGATCCTGCGTGGGCTCTGTGTTAAGGGGCTTGGTCTTCTGCGTGACGGCCCATTGAGCTCGCACCACTCTTGCTGCTCTTCTCTTCTCCCGCTTCTGCCTTTACCTCTCTGCATGTAGTGCTTCAGATGACAGGAATGTCGTGACAATACCCTCCCCTAAAGACCCAGCGTGCCCCCATGCTGGTGCAGAAGGGTGACGACGATGCAGGGCATGGAGCTCCTCCCAAGTGCAGAAGTCGTCAGGTAAATCTTGCCAGGAGACCTTGAGTTGAGGCACCCACTTGTTGCCCCGAGAAATGTATCGCTCGCCGAGCAGTCGTACAGGGACAGCAGAAGCAACATCATCAAGATGAAAAACTGGAAGATCAGCACTTACCATTTCCTCCACGCGCAAGGCCTTTTTGAGTTGAGAGATGTGGACCACCGGATGGATTTTTCTAGCTGCCGGTAACCGAAGCTTGTAAGCCACCTTGCCCACTCGCTGTAGCACCTGATATGGCCCATAGTAACGAAAACACAGCTTCTGAGACGAACGCTGAGCGACAGATGTCTGGACATAAGGTTGAAGGCGAAGAAAAACCCACTCGCCCACAGTAAACTCCCTGTCAGAACGATGTTTGTCTGCCTGTTTTCTCATGCACTGCTGAGCGCGTGCCAAGTGCTGCTGAATAAGTTGTTGCATGGTAGCCCTTTCATCCAACCATTGCTGCAAATCAGTTGGAGCCAATTGATCAGGTTGCTGTACCCCAAAGTGTCTCGGTTTGTGACCATAAAGAACCTCAAATGGCGATCTGCCGAGAGCTGAGTGAAAAGTTGTATTATACCAGAACTCGGCCTGAGGCAACCAATAGGACCATCTCTTAGGATTTGCATGCACAAAGTAGCGAAGAAATGTCTCTAAGCATTGATTAACGTGCTCTGTTTGCCCGTTAGTTGTGGATGATGTGCAGAGCTAAGATTCAAGGTGGTGTCAGCCAATTTAAACAATTGTTGCCATAACCGGCTAGTGAACACTTTGTTACGGTCGGAAATGATTACTTGAGGTAAGCCGTGCAGCTTATATACATTATCAATGAAAGTCTGGGCCACCGATAAGGCAGTGAAAGGGTGGCGCATTGGTAGGAAATGAGCATATTTAGAGAACTTGTCAACAATGACCAAAATAGTATCGAACCGTTGAGAGATTGGTAGCTGCTCAATGAAATCCATACTAACCGTGTGCCATGCCTCAGGGGGAATTGGTAGAGGGTGAAGAAGACCCGGTGTTTTCACGTGCTCGCCTTTGGCTTGTTGACATATTTGACATTGCTGCACAAAGGCTTGAACATCTTGTTTGAGTCGGGGCCAAGAGAACAATTGCTTGATCTTGTGATAGGTAGCCGAAAACCCAGAATGCCCACCAATGGCACTGTTATGTAATGCTTGAAGAACAGCAGCATGAGCTACTTTATGATTTCCCAACCAAATGTGGCCATGGTGCCAAATAACTCCATCTTGTAGTGTATAACCAGTAGCATTGGGGCTGGACAGTGTGAGCTCCGTCAGCAGTTGTTTAGCCTCTGGGTCCTTTTGATAAAACTCAACCACAGTCTCAAGCCACCGAGGCTGAACAATAGAGATAGCATGGACCGCACCCGAGTGTTCCCTACGAGACAACGCATCGGCTGCAGAATTCTCTTTACCTTCTTATAAACAATTCTATATTGGAAACCCAACAATTTGAAGAATGCCTTTTGTTGCATAGGGGTGTTGGCCTTGTTTTCTGCCAGGTGCACAAGGCTGCGCTGGTCCGTATGAATCAGGAACTCGCCAGCTTGTAAATATGTTTTCCACTTATCAATGGTGATCAAAATGGCCAAGCACTCCTTATCATAGGTGGAGAGGGTTCGATTTTTTGTGCTCAAGGCCTTACTAAGAAAAGCCAGGGGATGTTTCTCTTGCATGAGTACAGCACCCACTCCACTGTCGTAGGCATCGGTCTCCAAAATAAATTGTTTGGAAAAATCTGGTAGAGCCAACACCGGTGCACTGGTCAGAGCTGCTTTAAGAGCATCAAGGGCATCTTGTTCAGACACAGTCCAAATATATTGCGCCTTCTTCTTGAGCAAATGAGTGAGTGGCTTGCTGAGAATGCCAAAATGACGGATAAATTTGCGATAATAGCCTGCTAATCCAAGGAATCCCCTAAGTTGCTTCAGATTGCGTGGCACAGGCCATTGTTGAACTGCAGAGATTTTGGAAGGGTCGGTAGCTACTCCCTTATCACTAATGATGTGTCCTAGATATTCCAATGAACGCTGGGCAAAAGAACATTTGCTATGCTTCACAAACAACCCATGTTGCTCAACCAGAGAAAAGACTTCAGTAAGGTGCTGATAGTGTTCCTCAAGTGTGCGACTGTATATCAAAATGTCATCAACAAAGACCAATACAAATTGTCGAAGGGCAGGAGCAAGAACCAGATTCATAGCTGATTGAAAGGTGGCCGGTGCTGAAGTTAAACCGAATGGCATTACCTTGAATTCATAGTGTCCATGGTGAGTGCGAAAAGCTGTTTTAGCTTCATCCGCTGGTGCTAAACGAATCTGATGGTACCCGGAACGCAAGTCGAGTTTGGCGAAATATTTAGTACCTGCCAATTCATCCAGGAGCTCGTCCATGACCGGCATTGGATACTTATCTTTCACAGTGATGGTGTTGAGGTGGCGATAATCAATGCAGAACTGCCAAGTACCATCTTTCTTGCGAACTAAAAGCACAGGAGATGCAAAAGGGCTATGACTTGGCTGAATGATCCCCTGTTCCATCATAGCACAGACCTACTTCTCGATTTCATCTTTTTGTTGTGGAGAATAACGATATGGCTTGACAGATACAGGTTTGGCTCCTGGCAGCAAAGGGATCTTGTGATCATATTCCCTGTGGGGCGGTAAGCCTTGAGGTTCCTGAAAACGACCGGCGAAAGTGTCCAACACTGTTTGTACAGAAGGTGGAATGGCATCTGTCACAGCATTGTCAGTCACTAGACACAACTGCACCAACTGAGCAACTTCACCATGCTTCATGCTAGCTGATAACTCCACTGCCGAAATCTGAGCACACGACTTGATGTTCTCTTAATCCCTCGGAGAGTGATGCATTTGCCACCATGTTTAAAACGCATAACCTTCTTAGGCCAGTCAACCCACATTTTTCCACAACTGTCCAACCAGTCCATTCCCAGGATAATATCATAGCAACCAAGTTTGAGAAGACGGAGGTCAGTCACAAACATGTTACCTTGACAATGCCACACGGCATGAGGTATGTGTTTATCACTTTGCAGTCGGTGACCATTGGCAATGGCCACCTGAGCTGGTGTGATATCTTCAAGAGGAAGTCCACAGACAGCAGCAGCTGCTTCACTTATGAAGTTATTCGAGCTCCCTGAATCAATCAGAATGAGCATTGGCTTGTCATGCAACAAAGCTTGTAACCTCATAGTGCGACGTTTGGTAGTACCAGCCGCAGCACACTGAGAGATGTACATGAGCCCTTCAGCTGTGTGTTCATCTTCTGAATTTGAATTAGCATCTCCTTCTTGATCAGTGTCAGGTTCTTCTTTGTGATTCAAAAGAGATAATACTTCCTCCATCAAGTGCAGATGAACAGAAGGGGCACACTTATGACCGCGCTGAAATTTTTCACCGCACTTGAAACATAAGCCCTTGGCACGACGCATAGACTTAAGTGCTTCCAATTTCTGCTCAAGTTTTTGTGTGTCATTAGTGGAAATCTTGGAATCAGGTACAGGCCCCAATAAGCTCTTCGAAGGTGTCACAGAGCGATAAGGTGGCTTATAATCACTCTTGAAGCGAGCACTTGACAAATGACGAGCCTCCTCGAGCATATCTTCCTGCGTTTGAGCAAGAGATAACGCAGCATCAACTGTCCTTGGTTTGTGCAACCGAATGGCTGCTTGAATATCATTTCTCAACCCTTTCATGAACTTAGTGACAAAAAAAAACTTCATCATAATGTTCGTTATGCATGAGGACTCGATGCATGAGTTCTTCAAATTGGTGATGATATTCTTCTACACTACCAGTTTGTTTGATTCTTTCCAATTTTTCTAAATAACGGTGGTAGTGATCCTTGCCAAATTTGGTGTTAACAGCTACCACTAATTCCTCCCAGGATTCAATTTCATGCATGGATTCATACGTTTGCAACCATAAAGTTGCATTGCTCCTAAAATGTAAAGTGGCAAAGCTCGCCCAAGTATCATGAGGGACATTGTACATGTGAAAATATTTTTCCGAGACAGCCTTCCACCACCCCGGGTTATCGCCATCAAACTTGGGGAAACTAGATTTAGGCATCCTAGCGGACACGAGACCAGATCGTGTGTTTGTGAACTGAGATGTATCATAGTCAATGGAATTCTCACTCAGATCAAAACGCACTGGGGTATGGCCAAAGTCGCGCTTACCTTTGACCAGGGCGTGCGCTGGTGCCGTTGGGCCACCCGACGCGTTGCCCTGGTGTTGCAGTTCATCACCGTGCCCTTGAGGTTGAGGCGTTTGTTCAGCGTCAGGTGGGCGACGCTCCGCCTCCAACACCACCACATGCGCACTCACCTCATCAAGTGTGGACTTGATGTTGGCGAGACTGACTTCAGTTTGGGGCGCCCAGTTGGCGATCTTCGTGAGTGCCGAAGTCATGGTGTCCAATTTCGCATCCAGCTTGGCGATGTCCGCTTGCACTTTCTCCATCAAGAACGCCCCGGAATGGAACAACTCCCTGGCAAGTTTGGTTGATGCCTGCCGCCGCCGAACACACGTCACCGAGATGGTACACGGACCAGGCTGCGAGCCGAAATTTTACAAATCGCGGAGAGAATCGCGACCAACCGCTCGAATTCCCCCGATCTATACACAAATGATTCAACCGCCGCGAGAGTGGAGGGAGGGTGGGATTTGACGGGAGAACCCAACCACCTTCACTCCTGCTCCCAATGTCGCTTCCGCCGATCACCCGATGAGGATAATCGCCTCGACCCGCTCCTTTCTTTTTTTTGAGGATTCCGCAGAACCGACAGCTCTGATACCAAATGTAAAGTAGGAGGTAGATTGGCAACCACACCCAGTATTAGATACACAATTTCTCAGCGTCACGCCAAGATACAGGATTCTAAGAACTGGATTCTTGAGGAGGAAGAAAGGGATTTGGGGATAGTTCAGCGTTAGCTGTTACAAGTCTACTCTCCCCGGGATGGACAAAGGAGAACGTTACATATTCGTCGACTCGGCCATCGCTCGATCCTGCGTGGGCTCTGTATTAAGGGGCTTGGTCTTCTGCATGGCGGCCCATTGAGCTCGCACCACTCTTGCTGCTCTTCTCTTCTCCCGCTTCTGCCTTTGCCTCTCTACATGTAGTGCTTCAGATGACAGGAATGTCGTGACACTACGGCCCCACATAACATCTCTCCCATCCTTTTCAGACAGCTCGTCCTCGAACTAGGCTGAGGGATATCGCTTATTGAAGGTCTCCACATGTTCCTAAGTAGCATCAGCAGCTGACATGCCTTCCACTACACAAACACTTGCCAAACATCAGGATGCAGCTGTGCCCAGATGACAGTAGCTGGAGTTGGCATCACTTTGCCATGCAACAGTTTAGGCAAGGGCGGAGGAGATGATGGTGGCGCCCTCTCATATGGCTTCAGAAGGCCAATGTGAAACATGTCGTGAATGCGTGTCGATGGTGGCAGCTCGAGCTTGTAGGCAACATCATTGATTGTTGAGGATGCGGTAGGGACCATACTACCGAGGGTCGAGCTTTCGTTTGGCAGCGCCTGGGAGGCATGCCGCTACTCGATGGTGGAGGCGCAGCTATACCAAAGCACCCATTATAAAATTGGACGTTGCGGTGCATGCTATCGTAGTATCGCTTGGCGTAGTCTTGAGCGTGAAGTAGACGATCACGGACGTCAGCCAAGAACAGATGTAAAAACTTAGGTTGTTTTAGGAATTGAAATGCAATTTTCCAATGCTATTTATAGGACAAAAATACCTGTTGCTAAACTGTGGTTTGAAGTTAGGCCCGGGGCGCTCTCCTGGACAACACGGGTGGAAACCCTAGCTGCCGCCACTGCCCCTCCATCCCCTTCCTCCTTGTTGCCGCCGAAGGACGCCGCTAGGCAAAGTCCATGCAGCGGACGGCAGCGGCAGGGCCTCTTTGGCCGGGTGCGGCGTGCTATTTGGTGTCGGCGAGCTCGCGCTTGATTGGAGGCATGGCGGCGATTTTGGTGGGGAGCTACGGCAGTGACAGCTGGCGAGGCAACTGTCATGGCGGCGCGCTCCAAGGTGCCGGTGGTGGTCGGCTCGTGGCGCCATGGTGGCTCCCTTAGCCCAAATCCGTGCAGGCGGTGGTGCGTAGCCGGTGAGCTGGCTGGCTGCAGTTGGCCGCGGCGTTTTGGCGCATGGTCGACTCGGTTGCAACGTGAACGGTGGATATCACAGGTGGCCGCCCCGCCCAGATCAGGGGATGGTGATGCACGGCTCTCGCCGTGCGGAAGTGGTGCTACGGGCAAGGCAGGACTGGCCCGCCAGACAGCGGATCTGGGCCAGTGCGCTCGGGTCCACGTGCAGGGCCGTGGTGCACGTGGGATGTCGACGGCGCTCGTTCCCTCAACCCCTGAGGTCTTTTGTGCTCTTCGAGTGAAAATCTAGACCGAGTGTTACCGGATCGAGCGATAGCGGTGTTTTTGACGTTGCTCCCACCTTGGAGGCGTCGTCCAAACTGACCCTCGCTGGTTGGGGCGCTTTTTGGTGGTCGAGCCCAATCGTGGTGGTTGGCCCGTGGCCGGCAGTCGAGGTAGGCATGGTGCACGAGTACAGCCGATGTTTAGATGGTGTTGGATGGGGCGTGTTCGTCGCTCTCTTGGAGCTAGAGAGGCTCAATTCTGATTCCCTTCGAACTTGACTTCTCTCTCCGGCGTTAGTGAGCTCGGCGGATGTAGCTATGACAGTTCAGTGTGACAGGTAGGGAGATGCCCTCGGTGGAGTGTGCTTTGTTTGTTTATTGTGTTGGATTGGTCTTGCTCGGTGTGTCCATTGTGTTTAGCGGTGCCCAAGATTTATTTTAGCTAGGTAGCTTGTCCGTTGTCTGGTTTTCGACCAGTTTTCTCTAATTAACTGAACTCTGTAAGATTTTCGACCCGGTTTTTCTTATAAATAGGTCACCTCCATTCTTGTTAATAAAAAATAAACTGGGGATGGATTGGAGAAACAAAGAAATTACCTTTGGACTGTTCACAAGCCATAGATGTGAAAGAACGATGCGAGGGCTTCCTGTGATGCAAGCCCCCTCCCTGCGGAACCAGATTGCGGCTTCGCGCGGTGACAATCTCGGCCTCTCGGGGCTGTTGCCTCGAGAATGATGCCCCGCAGGCTGCAGACTTGCCTCGGACAACTTCCCCGTCCCCGCTGCGCCACCGCGGCCTCCGCTGCGGTCAGCTCGCTGGCTGCATCGGCATTGCGTCGAGTGGGAGAAGAGAGGGTGGAGACTGGGGAAACGTTGGAGTTTTTTTTAAATATTATTTTTTTCTCGTAAATCATAGAACTACCACGCAAATTGAAAAAATATCAAAAATCTCACTTCGTCGGCTGCCGATCTGCCGAAATGAGGCAATCGGCACAACGATCGCCGACTACAGAGTGAGTCGGCAACGCGTTCGACGATTAGCCCTGGTCGGCACTCCGTTTGCTGACTCCCTCGCAAATCGGCAAGCCGTTTGCCGACTTAGGGCAAATCGACAAGCCGTTTGCCGACTTGGGTGAAAGAACATAACTAGTACAATATATCAGCAGGCAGTGCTATTAACATACCTAGTAGTATATATATATATGTCTATGATCAGTCAAGCTTCTTGGGTTTTTTTTCTTTTTTTCCTTCTAATTTTAGTCTTCAAAATTCACTACTGTTTTGTGATATTAGGAGTTTACTGGTTTATATCAGTTATCAATAGAAACTGGATACTAATCACTTGTGATGCAACAGGAGGTGCCCTGGAACTGGTTTGCGTTGCCTGCTATGCAATTGCACAGAACACGTAGATGTTTACCATATAACAATTGAGCACAACTTGATAGATTCATAGATAGATAATAGATTGCACGAAATAGTACATTAAGAGGTACATGATTCATTCTTTTAGATAATGGAGATCACTCCCAGCCTGTGCAAACGAATTGCCGATTTGCCCCAAGTCGGCAAACGGCTTGCCGATTTGCGAGGGAGTAAACGGAGTGCCGACCTGGGCTAATCGTCGTTCGTTGTGCCGATTGCTTCATTCGGCAGATCGGTAGCCGACGAAGTGAGATTTTTGATATTTTTCAATTTGTGTGGTAGTTCTGTGATTTATGAGAAAAAAATAATATTTTTTAAAAAAATTCGGAAACGTTCCGGGGCGTGCCTCGGCGCATCGAGCGGGGAGGAGCGCGTGGAGTTTTTTTTCGAAATAATAATTTTTTATTCAGAAATTTCAAAAATAATAGCACGTCTGAAAAAATTTCAAATATGGCCTCAATCGCCACGACACGTGGCGATTAGAGAGAAATCGCCACGGTCCATGGCGATTGAGGCTTATCGCCAGCCCAGTTGCCGATTCAAAATTGAATCGGACCGGCCCATGGCGATCACATAGAAATCGCCACGGGCCATGGCGATTTCTGGCCACCGCCAAACCTGGTGGCGATTTCCCCTAATCGCCACGGGTCATGGCGATTTCTGCTCATTTCTCTCAATTTTTGTAGCCTTTTTTATAGACTGATTTCTCCTGATTTCATAGGCCTTTTTTATTCGCGTCCTCCCCTGGATCTATTCCAGCTGCGTCCACGTCCTCTGCCTCCAGTATATGCCTCCAGCAACTAGAGCTGTATCATCTTGTTCATTATTTAGCATATGCCTCTTATCACAGCAGTTCTTTTGCAGTTGCCCCCTCTTCGGCCGACCAGCTAGGATGATATATTATTGAATCGCCAGATGCCATGGCGATAACTGATTTGTCAGTAATCGCCAGACGCATGCCATGGCGATTTGTCAGTAATCGCCACGACCAGTAGCGATTGGTCATAGTCGCCACGACCAAAGGCACCCCTTTCTACTATTTAACCGGGTGAGCAGACGCTCCCACCCCGTAGCTAATCTTCCCTGGGTTATTCAGAAAAATTGTTGGTATCTCGGAGTAGCTTGTTTAGATTTAGGAGGAGAAGAAGTAGTAGTTCACGGATGGATAGCGACGATAGAGGTAAGTCTTGTAATATTTTTCCTCCTCATATGCGTTGAAACATTAGATCTTCAATTTCTGTTTTGTGTAATAATGAATTTTTGTTCAAATTACTAGATGGCAGTGATGTTGTCTGGAACCCGAGAATGGACTACCTACTTCTTACTCGTGCGTCAATGAGGAGGTGGAGTTGTAGAATTATGTCTTCGCAGATCTTTGAGGAGGTTCATACACGTGCTCTTGCCGAAGTGTTAGCGACAAGGGGTCTCCCCGGAATTACGTACACGCAGGTGTCCAAGCGTTTGAGAGAGTTCCACAAGACGTGGGAGAGGGTGAACGAGCTTAGAAAACTACCTGGGGCGAAGTACACGAGAGGCGAATTCTGCGAAGAGACGATAAGTATCCTGCAATCTCAGTACAATAAGCACATAAGGGTTAGGACAATTTCTTTGTTCTTAGTTTGTAAGCATTTCATTATGCACCGTTTTCGTTCGATAAATCACATCATCGGTTTGTAGGAACATTCAGAGGATGTAGGCTTGCTGAACTGCGAGATCCGAAACTTCGGGCATGCGGACCGACTCTGGGGAGACCCATTTGCTAATAGAAGACACTTAATGAAGACAACATATGAAGAAGAGGAACGCATGATTGCTGGACTCCCCCCCTTAGCAAAACATGGGCGCACATCTACAAAAGATGTTCGATCATCAAAGGATAAAGGCGCATGCAGTTCATCGAAAAAGGTGTTAAACGAGTGCTCGTCGAGTGACGAGGACTTCTCGAAGCTGTTTTGCTTCAAAGCCCCCGCTCAAGGGATAAAGGCGGCAGCAAGCGATAGCGAAGATGATTTCATGTAGTCCTATTAGATGTGGTAGCGAATAATTACTTGTTGTACCGACGATGCGTGTACGCAACTATTAATGTGGCAGTATAACGTGGCTCTATAACCTATGCTTATGTAATCGGATTTAGATGTTATTTCGTAAGTCTAATATGGTTCATCCATCACTATGTACTAACTCGTGCTATTGTCTCAGGAGAAGTGGTGTACAATCATTTTGTCTTCAGATTTAATTTTCAAGATTGGAAGATACCATCTCGATCATTGAATTTCCATTGTAGAATAAAAAACTCTGCATGGACTCTGCACAGGTATTCTTCTCACAACATTTCTGGAGGAAATAACCATGAGGGGAGGCCTGATCGTGGTCGATTGTATATGCGTTGTTTACCTTTTATGTAGGTAAGAGGTTACGGGGATGAGCTCTGCAGGTCTTTCGTAGACAGTCATCAGTGGCACCGCACCACCCTTGTCGGTTTTTGGAATTCTGCGAGCGTGCCGCTTTAGGCCTTCAAGTTTTTTGGTAATTGGTAGGGTAGGTGGGAAATTCAGATTCTATGATTTGGATGCTTTATAGACCAGTCGAGTTGGAAAGATGATGCTCTGTTTAATTACCTTTTACTGATCTGGTTATCGTCATAACGTGCAATCATGGGAAATCATGGGAACAAACTAAAGATACTCCATCGAAAACTAACACAGAACACAAGTGTACTAAGTCATAATGCTGGTACAATAAAATGTACTAAAAGAAAGGACTAATTCAAATGCCTCGTCGTAACAGTTCGTTAATATGTTATCATTAGTAACTTTCCTTTAATAATATAATTCCCCTTAACATGCATATCGGTCATCCATCAGAGGCAGCAAAGGCTGATACTGACAGGAACATGTATGTTATATTTAATGTTCTGAGGAAGAAGAAAAATGCAAGGGCAGCTGGGGAATTCAGAACCTACGATTTGGATGCTTTCTAAAACAGTCAATTATGAAAAATAAAATTTTGAGGCACGACATTGCTATGGTGATGCAGCTAAGAGTCACCGATCTCTTCCACCTGCTGCTACTGATTTTGGTTGTGGTTGATCAAATAAGTTGATTGGTGTTTGCTAGAATTAATTAGTAAGGATGAGATATGTATGTATTCTATAAAACATAGTTTCTCCACATTTATGTTCATGCAAGAGTGTCTCGTGAGAAGTGGTGTACAATCATTTTGTCTTCAGATTTGATTTTAAAGATTGAAAGATAGCATCTCAATCATTGAATTGCCATTTTAGAATAAACCACTCTGGAAGTCATGGAGCGTAAGGAGATGGTGAATGATCCGGCTACCGTCGAAACGTGCAATAATGAGAACGAACTCAAGATGCTCCATCGAGAACTAACACACACGTCAAGTGTACTAATTCATAATGCTGTTACAATAAAATGTACTGAAAGAAATGCCTAATTCAAATGCCTCGTCGTCCCCTCTTCCTCCTGATCAGCGAAAGTGAGTACCTCGACCTAGCCTGTCCCGCTCCCGCTCTAGGCGGCCTGCCCACGTCAAGTATCGGGTCAACCTCCTCGGGGTCCTGCGTATCCTGCGTGGGCAACGGTGGCTGAGTGGGAACCAACTCGTTCGGCTCGTCGTCTAGGGTGAAGCCATGAGTGTCGGGGCTGTGGACGAGGTAGTCAAGCGGACTAGATGGCATGTGAGGCGGCATCACATCTGTATATGACCCGAATTAGTGAGCACAACAATATAAGGGAAAAAGGCTTGTACGAGTCGAGAATTATTTTACCTCACGGAGTCATGAAGCGTGGGCCCGCACTCTGCTGCCATGCAGAACCACCCGCCTCTGTGGGCCCCGGCGGCTAAGAGCTATGAGGCTGACGGTCCGTCGCCTGTGCAGGACGCGGTGGTCTCTGTGCTCCCCGGCTTGAGCTCGCGCCGACAACGACGTCATCCCTGCGCGTACACCTGAAGATGTCCATGATACTCCTAGTGTACTCCGCGACCCTGGACAAGCCTGAGTGGTGCTCCGTACCGGGTGGGAGCTGATGAAGAATTGTCGTGACCTCCTTGTTCGCCGCAGTCGCCCACTGTCCCTGGAAAGTGAGAATCATAGGTGTGCGCATCAATATAATTAGTAAAATAAACTCGAAGAAGCAAAGCACGAAATGCACTGACCGCCAAATCCAGAGTTTCAGCCGCGATGATCGGGTACATGTCTGCCGTCTGTGGCGCTGCCTCGTCAGGAGCCTCGCTACCACGAATAAGGTGGACGCGCGTACGTGGCAAATACCACTGCAGGTAGGCGTCGAACTCCGCATACCGAAACGGCCGCTCCTCCTGTAGGACGTTGTTCAGAGCAGTGTCCCACTCGGCAACGAAAGGGGCCATCCGTGCTGCCCACTGTGTATCCTAGTACCCCCGCCCTTGCGACTCCACCTGTTTACGTCATGAATTTGTATATCGTAAAAGCAATAGACAATCTAAGTACATAGGAGTTTCCAAAACTTGACTTACGTGTGTGCGTTCGGCTCGACGGGTGGTACGTGCGGAGGCGGGTACGCCTGGTACAGACCAAACTGTCTCATCACACGGTGTGGTGAGTAGGCCTCCACAAAGATGTCGAAGACAATCTTCGAAGTGGTCCTCCAGTAGGTCTCGTCCCGTCGGCAAAGTGAAGTCATCCCCTGGACAGGCGCACGTTGCGACGTCCTCTCGTCTGAGTATGGCTCCCATATGACACTCTGTGCAGGGAGGTGCTGGAACTGCTCCGTGAAAGAGAGGTAACAGCCTCGTACCTGTGCCCTCGCCCACTGAGGCTGCAAGAAGTACGTACGAGGGTCTCATAGTCAATGAACTAACGGGCTGAGGTACAAATGTTATATGGAAATACAAATCGAGTAAGAGAGGAAGTAACTCACTGTTCTTCTTGTCCAGATGGACCCGAAAGTAGGTCCGTCCAGCGGTCCTGCTCCACGGTAGAACTCTGGGCCGTAAGCTGAGTCGTCGACCCATGGACGACCGACCGGAAAGCGCTCGAAGGACCACAGCTGAAGAAGAAGCGGGCACCCTGTGAGATTGGCGGCGGCGGCCTTCCTCTTGCATGCGCCACAGAGCGCTCGGTACAAGCCCGCAAGCACTGCAGACCCCCAGCTCGTAGGAGGTAGCTGATCCTCGGACTCAGCATCCGCAATCTACCGGGCAAGCCCGATGTACCGAGCGTCCACGCTGTCTCCGTATGCACTCGTGAACATCACGTACCCGAACAGCCAAAGCAAGTACGCCTCGAGTCCCCGGTTCAGCTGGTAATCGTCGAGATCTCCCTGAAATCTCTACTCAAGGCTGCCCAGCTGCAAGAATAAAACAATAGAACGGAAATATGCTGAGCCCAGCACGAATATGTCGAACATCATTAAATGAGATACGTACCTCGAACTGACGAATCCACATAAACCTGGGTCCGTGCTTCTGACGCGCTCTTAACACCTCAATCTGAGGTGGCCCAGGCGGTAGAGCTGGGGCAAACCTGTCCGCAAGATCCTCAGGCCAACCAGCAAGAACCGGTAGCGGACCTACCGGTGCTCCCGCCAAAGGTAGGCCAAGTAGGCAGGCTGTGTCCTACAGCGTGACCGTCATCTCCCCCCAGCCGAAGTGGAAGGTGTGGGTCTCCGGCCTCCACCTGTCCACAAGTGCGGTGAGTAACGAGGCATCGAATGGAAACCTCCGGGAACGACCGCCCGCTGCAGCCGGGTCTCCGATGTCCTCGTCGTCCACCGCCTCAACCATCCGGGGGAGTGGTAGTAAACCGGACCACGCCAGCCTGTCATAACAGGAAATTAGTCAAATTAGTACTGAAACACGAAAACGTAGATGCAATCAAGTAACGTACCTGTCGATCCAGGACTCGTGAATCCTCCACGCGTGATCAGGTGTACGAGTCCGAAACACTCCGAGATCACGGTCTCCTGAAGCCAGCAGCCTAGACCGGTGATCTCGGTCCTCTCGGTCATCTATAAGCTCGAAGCCAGCCAGCCATCCCTACTCATGCGATACAAAAATACATGGGTCCAGATGAAATAAATGAAGTACATATAACACGGATACATGAAATACATTAAGTACGTGAAGTAAACGTAGTACGTACACAAATAAGTACGATACGTGAAGTAAATATGACACGCATGTCAGAGGCAGTAGCAAATTACATAATACAACTAGATGAAATGAACGAAGTACATATAACACGGATACATGAAATACAATAAGTACGTGAAGTAAATATGACACGCATGTCAGAGGCAGTAGCAAATTACGTAATACCAATACTGCGACATAGACTACTGATGGCCAGAACCGGAGGCACCACCAGCCGCCTCCTGCTCCCTGCTTTCCTGGTCTTCTTTCATCTTCGAACATGTCTTCACGCGGTGGCCAAATTTCTTGCAATAGCTGCATTGTTTAGTTGGCTCACCAGCCTCCGCCTCGTCCATCGTGTTATGAATACGGCGAGTCCGGCGTCATCCCACGGTAGCTCGGAGGAGGCTGAAATCGGGGACATAGAACCATTCGCCTGGAGGTACCTGCGTGAAATTACCGACCACACGGAAACCATACAGCTCGCATGTCCAGGTATCGCGGACAGCCTCCTTCGTGAAGTACGACACAAACGGTCTTGTGTCCATCTTTGTCTTCGCAGCCGCACATAGCACGTGAGAGCAAGGCTTGTGCAGAAGCTTCGGCTTGTTGCACGTACACGTAGCAGAGATATTCGTTGGACATGAAAAGTAACCTCATGAGTAATCTCCTGCGTGGAAACCCTAAATCTACTCTTCTGCTTCAAACATACCTCGAACCTACGGTGCACATTACCCGTGCGTCTGGCCTTGTGCGTTTGCCCCTTCTTGGCCTTCTCCTCAATGTACAACATAGTCTTCACACAATACGGTGTATCACCGAATTTTTCCATATGCAGTACAGTCTTTGCACGCCTCTCCTGAAAGTACTTCATTGTGCCGTGAAGCGAACCCTCCACGATGGCCACCAGCAGCAAACCGCGTACCCCCCTGAGAATGAAATTATAAACCTCAGCAAGATTGCTAGTCATGATCCCGTACCTAGCGCCGTCTGTGTCATGGAGGAGGGACCACTGCTCAAGTGGCTCCTTACTTATCCAATCCGAGAAGCACTTCACCCTGTTCGAAGCCTTTCTCCTAGTGTTTGGATCCTCAACTCCCGGAAGGTCACAAAGCCTGTGTGTTACCTCCGCAGGGTTACGTTCTGTAACCTCCTTCTTCGTGAACTCGTCGAGTCTGCTCCAGTACTCGTCAAACTTCCTAGACTGGTTCTGTTTGCATAACGTTTTGAAGAGGTTCATCAACTGCTTGTTCTTGAATTGGCGATAGAAATTGGCCGCTAGGTGGCGCGTGCACCACCTACTCCGTATGTCGTACCAACTGCAATCTTCTGGCAAATCTTCCCCGTCCCCAGTCTTTGCTACTCCCTGCTGAAGATGGTGAATTGCTAGTAGCAGCCCGGCATGCCGGTCATGGATAACACACACGTTTGGTCGACCCTGCACAATACCTCTCTTCAGACACACAAGGAACCACAGCCAGTTATCGTAGCTCTCGCAGTCAGCGAAGCCCATTGCCAGTGGCACTAACTGATCATTTCCGTCTGCCCCAATTGCGGTAAACAGTGTCCCCTTCATCTGGCCTGTCATGAACGTCCCATCAATACAAATAACCGGCTGACAGTGTCTGAAAGCTTGTACGCATGGGCCAAAACTCCAGAAAGCACCATTCAACGTAATTTTCCCAGGTATGTCCACAGAGGGCAATAGGAGACGGCTAAAAAATGTCTCGTCGTTCCTTTGCCCCAGTGTGTCCAGCAGGTATGATAAATTGTGGTATGAATCGATGAATGTCCCAAACCGCCGCTCGAGTGCGATCTGCTTAGCCCTCCATGCCATGGCATAGCTTATGCTGTACTGGTATTTGCTCTCTATAGATGTCTGTATGAACTGTGCTGGAATGCAGACATTCTTCACTATCTCGTGATACATCAACCCAGCCACGAGTTCAGCACTGATGTTCCGATGGGTGTCAGGAACACCGTTTATTACACATGTGTGCGGCACCACCCTTCGTATGACCCAATGCAGTTCATACTTCCTCAGGGACGCATGCACGTAGCCCTCACACCCAACAGACCTACATTTCACTGCGTACTGATCTCTGCTACTTTTCTGCACTCGAAATGTTCTCTGTGTCAACATCGCCCAAAGCTTCACAGCCTCTTTTACCTCTTTCTTCGTGCCATAGTATGCGCCTTGGACAATCTCGTTCGGTTTGTACGGATACCTATCGTCACTTCCGCCCTCGAGATTCATTCTGCCGGACATGTCAAGATTCCACATACTAGGAATCGGATCGTCGCCTCCTTCTTCATCCTCATCTTCGTCCTCTTCGCTGCTACCGTCTTCGACATTCGCCTGTTCCTCTCTAGCAACGACATCATCATGCTCCATGATCTGCACTAGTTCAGGCCGTATCTCCCCCTCGTCCACCGAACTGCTGAGGTATTCAGTACCTCCTGTCGCGGAAGGTCCAGCGGAAGTTCCACCGACTTCCACTACAGGGCCTTCTTCGCCAACAACTTCCTCTGCTGCTACGCTGTTCTGTCCAACCCCGTTGCCTCCGCGTCCGCCTTCTTCAGATGACACCTCCTTATCTACTGCCTGGACCAACAGATAATGCGAACCCTTGCGTGCCTTACTTGCCCTCAACCAAGCCCGCCAGTCCTTTGTCATATCTAGCGCGAAAAGATCCCACCGGACATGCTTGCAAGACTTGCTAAAATACGCCTGCATGGTTACACTTGAGACTTCCGGATCAAGACCAAAGACCCGTGTTAACCATTCTTTAATGTCATTGATGTGGTATCTCTCTGCATCTTGCAGGGTTAATCTCGTTTGTGGGAAACTACTAAGATCCACGGAACCAGTCTCTGAAATTGTATGGATGGTGCCAACACCATAGTAAACTATAAATTCGTCTGGTTCTGACATTCCTGCCATCCAAAACGTAATATTTTAGCCTATACAGTCTAAGATACTATCGTACGCCAACAATTGTTCTCATCGATTTCTAATACAATTCGAGTATTACGAAATATTATTCAACTAAATAGAAATTATAAACCCTAAACCCTAAATCGATGTCGACTTGCTACTTGTAAATCGATGTCGACTTCTACATCATCTACCTAATCATATATCTATTTTACCGTACGTTTCTATTTAAATTGCTACTTTATTTCTAAATGTTATGACATCTAAATACTCCGAATAAATCTACCCTACATTTACCCCTAATTCTAGATCTAGTACTATATCTACTACTACAAATATAGAAATGCTACAATGAACGGTGAAAGTTTCAAAAAATTACCTCCAAATCGCTGCACAACACCTCTCTATTTCCTCTTCTTTTCTTCCCCTTTTCTTCCCCTCTTCTTCCCCTCTTCTTCCTCTCTTTTCTTCCCCTCTTCTTCCTCTCTTTTCTTCCTCTCCCTTCCTCTTCCTCCCCGTAACTCCCGTGCTCTCCTTCGCTCTGTTCGCAGCATCGGCGGCGCACGGGTTAAATATCCAGCCGTTATCGCCACGAGCCGTGACGATTACGACGCGTGGCCTGGCCGTTGGCGAGTAGCGCGCGCATTTAACTCCCTAGCGCCACGGCTGGTGGCGATTTCCTCTTTATCGCCACGCGTCGTGCCGATAGTTGTCGAAATCGTCGGTGGCTCTGGCGTCATCTGATATCGCCATGGATGGTGGCGATTTCTGCCTAATCGCCAGCAACCGTGCCGATTTGAGGTTAATTTTGTAATATTTCCTAATGTGGTAATATTTCTGAAATATCTGAAAAAAATTATTATTAAAAAAAAACTCGAGCGCGTGAGCGGTTGCGGAATTTCTATCCTTTTCTCTTTTCTTTTCTAAGTGCTTCCCCTCCAGGGCCCACTTACCAGCCAGCCAGGCCTCTCTCCTCCTCCTGGTTCCATTTCCTTCCACCAAATACGCTACCGCGATCCACCCGCCCGCCGATCAATCCCCGACCATGGCCTGCTCCTCCTCCTCCGCCGCTGCCACCAACGCCGACGCCTGCTCGTGGGGCGCACTCCCGGAGCACCTCCAGGAGCGCATCCTCTCCCTCCTTCCGCTCACCGCGCTCGTCCCCGTCGCCGCCTCCTCCCGCGCCCTCCGCCGCCTCCTCCGCTCCCCGACCTTCCACGCCCTCCTCTCCCCGCACCGCCTCGACGCCTTCTTCCTCCTCTCCCCGCGCCTCGCCTTCCACCCCCTCTCCCACCGCCTCCTCCCGATGCCCGCCTCGCCCCCGCTCGATTCGTCTTCCCCTCCCCCTCCCCTCGTCTCCTCCGCCTCCCCCTCCCTGCTCGTCACCGTCGCGTCCCTCCTCCGCCTCCCGCCACTCCCCGCCAGATCCTACCTCCTCGCCGTCATCGTCCCGTGCTCCTCCTCTTCCACCACCAGCCGCGACTACACCCTCGTTGCCGTCACCACCGGCGCCGGTGTCCGCTCGTACACCCTCGACTCCGCCGATCCTTCCCCGCACTGGGCGCCTCGGGGCGAGCTCCAGCTGCCGTTCGCGCTCCTTGGCAATGCAGCGGTTGCCAGCGACGGTGGTCAGCTCTTTGTGCTCGGCCGCGGTCCGGACGCTCTTCTCGTGTTCGATCTCGCGACGGGGCAGTGGGTGGTGTTGCCGGTTGTCATGCCGCACGGCCTCACGACAGCCCACCTGTTTGTTCTTGATGGGCGGCTGTTCTTGGTAGGTGGGGCGGAGAGCTTCGGGGTGCTGGAGCGGGTGGTGGTGTGGCAATTGGACAACGAGGCAGTAGGATGGATGGAGGTGAGCACAATGCCAGCGGAGGTGTTTGATGAGTTGGTGGCAGGAAGGCACGGCAATTTCTGGCACTTTCAGGCGGGGGACAGAATGGGGATTGTTTGCCTGTACAATGCTGTGGACGGGAGGCTGGTGATGTTTGATGTGGTGGATTGTTCATGGACAAGGCTGCCACGAATCTCTGGGTTGGATGCGGAGGAGAGTCGTCGTTGGTTTGGACATGTCGTGGAGCCAGGCATCGAGCTCTTGCTGGGACAATGATGGAGGTTTTGACGAGGTTGTTTTCTTGACTTTCATGCTTCAGCGCAATTCTGACCCTGAGCAAGTTCAAATCATGTTCCCTGAATCTTGATGCAGCATCTCTTTGTAACTAGGAATAACTAGTTCTGCTAGCTGTTTGTTTGAAAAAGAAAGCAAGCTTATATATGTGGCATAATGCATCACTTCAAGTCAGCCCAAGTTGTATTAGGAAAGCATCTTTCAATGATGGAAACTATGATAGAAAGCTTCAGTGCCCTATATCATCCAAGACACAGTGATATAGTTATAGGGTTAAGTTTCATCCCTACACCCGAAAGTGATACTCATACACTTCACTTTTTCTGTTTGACCGTGGGGCATAATGTCAGTGCAAACTTGTTCATTCATGTTTTTTTTTGGACGGAAAACAGTAGGAGACTTGTTCATTCATGTTCCCCGAGATATGTGAAGTTTTATTCCTGGTAGCCATACAATTTAGTGAAACCTTTCTTTCACATGCATCTCAGTGCTATTTCCTGGACCCGTTAGTTATTGTTTTTATTTCCACAAGAAATCTTCAAACTTGAATATTCAAAAGCAACATGGGAGTATGAGGCAGTTGGTTAACAAAGACTGCAAAAAGAAAATATCCCAATATTTTTCTATGCTGCTAACAGTTCTTTTACTATTTTTTGTGCCAGAGTCTTGTTACTATTTGGCAGTTAGCACTAGGCACAACCCCTCAACATTAAGTGGCAAACCGTACATACTGTCAAGTTCCTAGGAATTGGATAAATACTGTTGTCAAACAAGTAACTCAACCATGACAGGCCTTGCTAAATGAGTTAGCTCATTTTAGTTTCTTCATGTATTTTTTTGGATGTTCGCCATTCATGCTATTGAGCTCTATATAATAGCCATTTAGTCATTTGCTTGTGGTAAACATCCAAAATTCCAAACTGATACTGAATTTTTATCTTGCTTATCAATGCATTTAGAAGCAGGTTCCCATGCTTTGATATGGCCACTGGGCAGAGACGAAAGATTGTGATGCAGTGATAGTCTTATTGTTTATGCCCAATCTGATTTCACTCCTCATTGGCCTGAGGAGTTGTCTCATTTCTTTTGTGTCAAATGTCAATGTATTATATCTATTTAGTTGTTTAGAAGGCTACTTTCTAGGACCCTTGTATCCGTTCTTCTGATATCAAAAGGAGCTTCTTTTCTGTATCCTAGGGGTTCCTGGTGTTGCTAAGAGCATTCACAGCATGCGCTTTTTCTGGCATCTAAGGCTGCTTCTAAGCCGTTAGAGGCAGCCTCTAAACACTGCAGGGTTTGGCCTTCAAGGAATTTTGCCTGGCGTTGCCTCCATAGCTAGAGGCCGCCTCCAGGCACTAAACAATTCAAAGGACCCTACCTGTTGGAATTGTGGTTGTGCCTCCCACGCACTAGGTGAACCAGCAGCGGCCGGAGGGAGTGGTGGGGCACCGGAGCATAGGACTAAAAGGTGGGAGTGGAACTGGATCTGAGAGGACGAGGTGGAGAGGCTTTGGGTCCATCAAGTCCTCCCTGATGCCCACCATGAACCCAGAGACATCGCCCCCAAGCAGCAACGGCTTCGAGCCGGCTGGGTGTGGGCCCTAGCTTAGAGGCTAGCCAGCCTCTATTTACTGCGAATGCACTAATATCTTATACACACCCATTTTATCTTCATACTTAATTTTGCTACATTATTTTGTTAGGCAGCCTAACCTTTTATTTTGTCGCAATGGAAGACTACTCTTGACTATAACATTAGTTTCCAAATAAGAGTATAAGGTACTAGTTCTATATTTTTTTAAAGACTGCTGGTTCCCCCCCAAGCTTGCTTAAGCACGGATAGAAGATTCTGCTGCTTGATGTGCTGCTCTGTGCTGTTATTCAATTAGGGGTACATGCTATCTGAAAGATCAAGCGTACTTGGTAGAGATTGGATATGGGACTGGAACAAATATTATAATCTTTTTCTGAGAGGAGGCCAAATTTTTATGTGTTGATCATCTGAGCTTAATGTGCAGGTTGGTCCATGATGTGTGCTTTTGGATGTGAACTATCCGTGAGATCAGACTTTATGGTGAAGGAATTCCTAGGAAATGAATGAATGGAAAAGGTGGAAGTAAGGAACGTGGGATATATCTCTGGAGTTTCTGTCTTTTTTCAGTTCATACAAGGGATCAGATCCTAACTTCATTAACGAAACCAAACATTACAATAGAAAATCAAATGACAAACAGCCATTTTACAAGAGTCGAACATGGCATCTAGAAAAACGACAAGACCAAACATTACAATAGTTTGAAAGAAAAATCAAATGACAAACAACCATTTCACAAGAGTCGTCCTGCTAAACACCTCATCCGTCACTAATCTCAATCTTGTTGCGCTAATCTTGTTGCGCTTTGATGTAATAACTTCTTTTGACGCCTCCTTCTGTAGAAGAGCCTAGTAATCAATTTAATGACATATATAATAAACTATAATAGTAGGATTATTACGATATTTGGATTAGAAATATGCTTTATTTTTTCCAAAGTGCCCAAAGAATCGCATAAATGCACGGGGCTACTAATTTCCTGTTTTGACCAACAGAGTTTTGGTTCCCATGCTCGCGACCAAATTAGCTTTCTCGTGACGGGTAAGTTCACCACCAAGTATTTGTGGCAAGTGAATTTCTCAAAATCAGAGTGCCTTCGTTCCGGCAGATTAATTACTGACAATATTCTCATAGCCCAGGAAGTTTTCCACTTCACAAAAAACAAGAGGAGAGGCGGGGATGGTCATATGGTTCTCAAATTGGACATGAGTAAGGCGTATGACAGAGTTGATTGGAACTTCCTTGAAGCAATGATGATTAGGTTGGGATTTCACAACTCTTGGGTCCAGCTAGTTATGAAATGTGTCCGCACAGTCTCTTATCGAATCAAAGTTAATGGGGAGTTATCTGATATTATCCCTCAGCGAGGTCTGCGTCAGGGAGATCCTATTTCACCCTATCTCTTCTTACTTTGTGCTGAAGGTTTCTCTTCTCTATTACATAACAGTGAGACGCAGGGTCTGATCAAGGGCATCCGCATTTGTTCCAACGCCCCTGCTATTGCCCATCTGCTGTTCGCGGATGACTCGTTGATTTTCCTTAAGGCGGATAGAGAAGGAGCATTGAAAAGGATCTTGGATACTTATGAGATGTGCTCTGGGCAGTGCATAATCGAGAGAAGAGCAATATTATGTTCAGTCAGAATTGTAAAGCTTCTGTCAAAAGGGAGGTGTCACTGTGTCTCCAAATTGGCACTGAAGCCCAAACGAATAAGTACTTGGGTCTTCCTATTTAATGGGCAGGTCAAAATCTCAGATGTTCAGCTACCTTAAAGGGAAAGTTTGGAGTAGGATCCAGGCCGGGATGGAAAGAGAGGCTTTTGAGTAAAGCAGGAAAAGAAGTGCTAATTAAAGTCGTGGCTCAAGCAATTCCTACTTATGCCATGTCTTGCTTTGATCTGACCAGGGAATTATGCGATGACATTACGAGTATGATCTGTCGGTTTTGGTGGGCGCAGATGGATATCGGTCAGCAAGTTGGCAAGACCAAAAAAAGACGGAGGTCTCGGATTCAGAGATCTTTATTCCTTCAATCGTGCCATGTTAGCTCGACAGGCTTGGCGTATTGTCCACAATCCTGATACTTTGTGTGCGAGACTTCTCAGAGCTAAGTATTTCCCGCACGGGAACGCCCTTGTCACAGTTCCAAAGGTGGGTATTTCCTATACTTGGCGAAGTATTCTGAAGGGGTTTGATCTACTCGAGCAGGGCATCATCTGGAGAGTAGGTAATGGAGCTAGCATTAGTGTTTGGGATGACCCATGGATTCCGAGAGGAACAACAAGACGCCCCTCTTCTCATCCTGGCCAGCACTCAATCCAAAGAGTGGCTGATTTAATCTGCCTGCATGAGGGAGGATGGAACAGACAGCTGCTAGCCCAATTGTTTCATCTAGATGATGTCAAATCCATACTTACCATTCCTGTTGCAGAAGGCAGGGAAGACTATATTGCTTGGCATCCTGATTCTAAAGGCAAGTTCTCTGTCAAATCAGCTTATAACCTGTGCATGGATTTAGCATCTATTGAGGCCGGCCAGCCAGCTTCAAGTGCTACTATTGCAAATCCGACAAACAACTTAAGTGCAGTTTGGAGGAAAATATGGAAGCTTAGTCTGCCAAGGAAGGTTTGTATGTTCCTATGGAGATTTTCTCATAACAGCCTGCCCCTGAGAATGAACTTGCAACGGCGGGGAATGGATCTTGACACAAGATGCCCAATTTGCGGGAGAATGGATGAGGATGGGGGCCATCTTTTTCTGAAATGTAAATTCGCCAAATCCTGTTGGAGAACAGCTAACATGGATCATTTGCAGCTGCAGCTGGTCGGGTATAGTAGTGCCTATGAGCTTATTGATGCCATACTGTCCCAATTTTCTAACTTTTCAATTTTGGCGGTGATTCTTCTTTGGAATAATTGGTTTGTTCGTAATGCAGTTAACATGGGCGATCAAGCTTGTTCAGCAGCTGAGCTGCTATCCAAATGTCAGAGACATGTGCTGGAGTTTGAAAACATACAGAGTCTCAGTGGCACTTCTCAGTCCTCTTCTGCTCCCCACTGGATCGCTCCTCCTCCACAATCCTCAAGGTGAACATTGACGGTTTCTTTTGGCTTGCTTCTGGAGAAGGAGGCTGGGAGTTTCTGCATCAGGGATGAAGATGGTAGAGTCCAGGGAGCAGGGATGGGTTCTGAGCATAATTAGCAGACGCTTTACATGCTGAAACTTTTGCTTGCCTGCAAGCTCTCCGCTTCGCTTCTGACGCTGGTATGGACAAAGTCATTTTGGAAACTGATGCTCTGGTTTTGAAGCAAGCCTCATTGTCTAACGATTATGATCTAAGCCATCTGGAGGTTTCTTTTCTGCCAAGCCAAAGATATCATGCTCAATTGTTTTGCTCACTGTGAAGTGCAGTACTGTAAGCGTACTTGTAATAACGTTGCTCACGGTTTGGCTAAACGGGGTGCTGGGCTTGGCTCCTGGTAATGCCTTTGTTTATCGCCTAATGTGCCAGACTTTGTAATCTCTCTGGCAGCCAGTGATCTCACTCGGCTTGCTAATCAGTAAAGTCTTGGTTAAGCCTCAAAAAAAGTATTTGTGGCCAGTGAATTTGCTTGCATTTGGTTTATCACGGTTATTTTTTCAGGCCTTGATTCATTTTGATGGGGGTAGCTTGGGAGACAGGTTGGTGCCAGAATTTTGGAGGAAACATGGTGGATGCAAGAAGTCGGCAAAACTGGAGGGCGGATTTTTTACGCACGGTGGTGCTTACTGTTATTATCCTGACCATTTAGATAGAAATTGGGATATGTGCCTTCCAGCTATAAGGTGCTGGTTATGAGATGAATACAAGATAAATACAATAGTGACGTATAAATATAAAGGAGAGTGATGAAGAATGGTGGTTGGAGAGTGGAACATATTTAATAGAAATGTATCTGTCGATATGCATCTCATTTATTACAGCTGATCCAAGAGAAACAGTCCACGGAGGAGTAAAACAAGATGTCTGATACAAGAGCAATAAAATGTCAAAACACATTACATGAATAGTGTTAAATGACCAACATCGATATTATACTGATTAAGGGAGGAATTAGACTAAGATTAGAGGAGATAAGACAAGTGTTCATATGATAAGAGTACATAAGTGGTTCAAAGACAAGCTCGAAACTGGCTAGGATTTTGTGCACATAGAGGCATATGCACCCCTACTTTTTAAAATTAAAAATCACACATTAAAGTTTTTAAAAAATCTAAAAATTCATACATGTATATTACGGAATGAAGTATATATAGGTAAATTTTGGTGAAACATATGCCCATTTGTGACTTGTGCAAAAAGAAAAGAAAACACATTACACAAACATGAATGGTAGTGTGTGAAAAAAGACGTACATTTATTTTTTTCACAGGTTATAATTGGACATAATTTTTCACCAAAAATCTACATATGTATACTTCATTCTATAGGAGCCCTTCTAGACGGATTCAGCTTATGCATAAGCCAGTTTAAGCTTAACTATCCACAGGAGCTCTGGTATGAGAAAGCTCTGAGAAACTTATATCCTGCTCTAAACGGCTTATGAAATATGAGCTTATTATCCATAGTGGCTGGTGTAAAGCCTGTATTACCTCTAGACTTGTTGTTGATCTATTTAAGCGCAATTGAGCAAGGAAATAAATTTTGAACTTAAAGTTCAGATATATGGTGCTATTCTTCGTACATCCATACACCGATTAGAACACTTGAGCAAATTGGTTAATAGCAATGCTCATGGATATCCTTGCCAACATTAACAAAAGAGTAAACCTTTTCCAAACATAAAATTCACCAATGATCTGGTCCACTGTTCACTGCTCACTAATCACTTATGCAAAAATAGTTTAAAATCTTTACACTTATAGTGCCATTAACATGCATCAGTTCCTCCATTCCGTACAATACAAGTAACATTCCGTAGCGCCAATGAAACAATCAAGTACAAGAAACTGTATATGGATATACTAGGCACTTAGCAAGATAGTAAGATACCCATACGTTGCAACAAAATAAAAGAGATATATCTAAAAACAATGATAAAAGGATACGTGTTAAAGTGACACATGTGCGCTTTTTCACAACAATTACCAACATCTTTCTCAAACTTCTTTCCCTCTCTGGCGATCACCTATATTTCTCTCTTCCTCTCTCTTCATCATCCCCTCAGCTTTGTCCCTGACTTTGTCGTTTCTTCGCTATGCTGTCATCCATATCCAACATTCGTCGTTCTACCGTTATGTGCGTGCCTTCTCCAACTTTGGTAGATCTTCGCCACGTTTCTCATCGTCTCTAGCTATAACACTCTGGAATTAATTAAAGAAATGTTGGAGTTATTAAAAATCGAGGTCGACCGAAAATCCGGATTGAAGAGATAAATTTGACCGTGGTTGTGTTCACCTCAACGAATCGATCAGGATAGACTATAAGTTTGTTCAAATCGGAGTCTGAATAAATTTTGGAGAGTCTGATCAGTATAGGCCATTGGATTTCACTTATCTCCTAATCCAACTCAATTTTGGAAAACGAAAATATAAAACTCATCTCAACCCATGCTCTCTCCTCTCATTTCACCCTCCCTCCAAGCCGCCACCATCGTGCGCCGTCGCTGATAGAGCTATAGTTATAACTACGCCTCTCAACAAAACCCTAAAATCGAGCTTCTCGATAAAATCTGGATCACTTATCTTTTTTGATATCTCGCTATTATTTTCATATCTTTAATTTCATATATCTAAATCAAGTAAACGAATACACTACAAATATGTACAAAAATTTCTCAACAATTTTACTGTTGAGCCTAGATTTTAATTATACCATTAAGACTACTTAATCAAACTCGATAAACTAAGTCCTAGAAAAACAGCATAACAATAACAAAATTTTGGTCATAACTTTTGAACCACAACTCAGTTTTGGGAAAACTTAGTGCCGTTGGAAAGCTTATGATTAAGCCTACAACTTCTCAGTTGCGCCAATTTGAAATTCAGCACATTTTGGTCATAGTTTTTGAATTAGGCTCATTGTTTTGAATTTCAAAACCATAAATCAAATACCGGGCACGATTTCTTCCAATTCTGTCCATCAGCCCTCATATAGGGACTAATCAGAGACCACCTTTGCAGCATGAACCTTGAATTTGAAACGAATTTGTCGAATTTGTCCAAAATTCTGAAATTTCCCTTCTTATTCCTCCCTTCTTCTTCTTCTTCTTCTTCTTCTTCTTCTTCTTCCTCCTCCTTCTTTCTGCTTCCTTCTCCTTTATCTTCTACTCCTCATTTCCCCTCCTTTCCTTTCATTCTCTTCTCCTTCCCCCTACTGAGCTCCTCTTCCTCTCCTTGGCCGGCGGCTAGGGCAACCCGACTAAGAGGGGAGACGGATCAGCCGGGAAAGGCGACTAGCGGCGGCGCACGGCGGTGGCAACGCGGCAAGGGGTGACGGCAGCTTCTTCCTCCCTTCTTCTTCTTCTTCCTTCTTCCTTCTCCTCCTCCTTCCCCTTCTTCCATTCCCTTCTCTTCTCCTTCCCCCAACCAAGCTCCTTTTCCTCCCCTTAGCCATCACTAAGGCAGCCCAGCTAGGAGGGGAGGTGGCTCGGTTGTGGCGCACGACGGGGGCGGTGTTGACTTCTTCCTCCCTTCTTCTTCTTCTTCTTCTTCTTCTTCCTCCTTCTTCCTTCTTCCTTCTCCTCCTCGTCCTCCTCCTCCTTCCCCTCCTTCCCTACCCTTCTCTTCTCCTTTCACGAACCGAGCTCCTCTTCCTCCCCTTGGTTGGCGGGTAGGGTAGCCCGGCTAGGAGGGGAGGCAGGTGAGACAGAGGAGAAAGAGAGCACGGGTTGAGGCGGGTTTTTCTTTCGAAATTGAGTTGGATTAGGAGTTAGTTATAGAAGAGAAATTTATGCGAGTTAGTTGAGAAAAACGGGGACGTTAGGAGTTAGTTAGAGAAGAGATTAGAGAAGATAGATTTGTGCAAATTAGTTGAGAAAAATGAGGGAAGTTAGGAATTAGTTAGAGAGGAGAAATTTGTGTAAGTTAGTTGAGAAAAAAGGGAGACGTTATGAGTTAGTTTGAGAAGAAAATTTTATGCGAGTTAATTGAGGAAAACTGGAACGCATATTAAAAAAATGCCACCACCTCAATCCTGACCATTGATGAGCGATCGGATGGTCTGCAGAAGAACGATATACCATCACCAATACCATCGACTCGTATTTAATACAGAGTATAGATAAAGATATTTGGCATATCCTATTTCAGCACCGAAGAATCGATTTCATGAGTATGTCATTGGGAACTAATTGCATGCACTACTACAGAACACACAATTACAGTCGGTTCAAAATTGCTTTCTCATCCGGTTTATCTTCCGGCTGTAGAGAAAGGGTGCTAATAATATGAATTATCTCAGCCGGTTATAAAACCGACTGAGATAACAACTTCTCAGCCGGTTAGAAAGCAAACCGACTGAGATATTATACTATCCCAGTCGGTTCCCAACAAAAAATCGACTGAGATAATATCATATCTCAGTCGGTTTTCCAGCCGAACCGACAGAAGAGTAAACTTTTGTAGTCGCTTTTTACACGGGAACCGACTGAGATAATAGCATATCTCAGTCGGTTTGCCTGGTTCAACAGGCAACGATAAAGGCTCATCTCAGCCGGTTCCAGGGAAACAACTGGCTTGGATATTCATTGGTACAGGGCAGGCAGAATCTGAGTTTCTGCCTGCCCTGTACCAATGAATATCCAATTTATATACCCAGATTCCCATAATCCCTAGAACACATTTCACATCTAACTTGAATTCATAATAGAGATTCATATTGACATCATATTTCAATTGACAACTAAACACAGATGAAAGTATATAGAAATTCAATATTTACACCAAAATATCCATCACATCTCTTGAGGAATTTACAACAGATTGAAATGCAAGTGACAACTAAACATCGATCATTTGATTCAAAACAATTGTCTTAGTCCTCGGATCTGTCATAGTAGAACTCGCCTTTTGGATCAATTATGCTATCAAGAAGGAAACGCGCCAAGTCTTCTCGAATCCCGGCTTGATCCGACTTTGGCAATTCCGTTCGTGCAATAGTAGCAACCTGTCGATATGAAGATCATACTGATGCTAGATAGAAGATGAATAAAATAAAATCGTAATGATAATTTGCATACCTCGGTAACTGAGTATTTGTTCGCGGAAGCTCGAGACATGAGAAGGTTCATGTGGTGGCCAACATAGAAGCCACACAAATTGCTAAAATTGGGTTGCTGGTAGCACTGTAAATATATACATTCCCTCAGTATGTAGTTCTATAGAATTGGTACCATGGAGTCTAAAAGTGTGCGACAGGATACATACCGAAAAGGAGAAGTGGTGGTATAACTTATGAGGGGCCCCCGCATCATCCTTTTTCCCCATGCAATTACAAAATATTTGGTACGCTCTGAATCGTGGAAGAAAAGTCGTAATTATACCAATGACCTATTAGCATGGAATTTCATGAGGTAATTTATTTACTTATCGATCACTTTGCTGACCCTCTCGAAGTCGGTCATGTTTTCGAGGTATGAATCCATATAATACACCTTCTTGATAGGGAGTATGATAACAATAGGGATCCAATGGGAGCTAAATGGTCATTAATCCCAAGTTAGTTGATGATGCACTGAAGGTGCGAAATGAACAAGTTGGAGACATTAACAAATTTGTAGCACTTACCTTTTGTTGAAGGGATAGAGGATGAATTTCTTATGCTGGCTGGCCTCCATAAGATCGACGATGTAATACTCGACAACCCTTTCAGCACCATCCATGGATTGCTCGGAGGCAAGGTGCGGGTCGACGAATCCTATCGGTTCATTTGCTTCTCTCGCCTTGATACAAGCGAATCTATATATACACGAGGGAAGAGTTCCGTATTTGTGACATGTGTAGGTATTATAGTAAATTAAATGGAGCATGATTGTAAGCATTTACAGTGCGAAGCATCTCACGAGGCACGCGTCCAAGGCACTTAAGTTGTACATAAGCAACAAGTCCTCCCAAGTCACGACGTATAGTCGACCCTTATCATGGAGGAAGTGTTCACGTCTAAACTTGCCAATGATGCTATCGCTCTGCTGATTCTTGGGTTTCTTAAAATTGGCCAAGTAATGGTTGTGTAATGCAGCGCAAGCCCAGCTAAGTTCAGATATTATCTTTTTGTGATTCTTGACCATCGGCTTCCCAGGCTTGTATGTCGGGACAGTCGGAGTGCTAGGGAGTCTCCCTCCAGCGGCATATATCGCGGCTATTTCTTCGATAGTCATTTATTGGCTAGAAGCTACCTTCATCAAGTCCTTTCCCTTGCCATGCTTTGGCGATGCCACCTTGGGACACCTCTTCGACGATTCTTGTGTTGTCAGCTCAAGCTGTCTTGGTGACAGCGCCGCTACCACAAGAGGCAAGAACGTCAAAGGGACCACTGGTTCATCTGACGGTCGCGGCGAAACCTTCTTAGTCGGCCATGACGCATCTCTCTCGACGCATCGAGAGAGATGTCCTTCTTGGGCCACTGGATGAATGTCCCCTTGGCTTGATTTAGAGTTAAGATCTCATTTTTGGGTGGAATCAAGAGCTTTAGCTTGCTGAAAGTGTCGTTAACCCCATCGATGCTCACCTTTACGTACAAAGGACCTATGGGGACATTATGTATCCTCTGCTCTCCCGTTGCTGGGAACACTAGCCCCCAAGCGGCATCCACGAGATCATCCATGCCCACCAACCTAACTTGAATCGTGCATCTCGTGGGAGCCTACATAAGAAAGCTTTTCAGCCAACAGGCCACAAACAATCTTATGTGAAACAATTTTTCAAAGTATATCAAGAATACCTCAATCTCATCACAGGGGAAGGTAGAAGTTGTATATTCCTGGCGAGTAGGGAGGTCGATCGACGCGCAGCTACTGCGTCGAGCCCCAGGGCTGGCAGCAACTGGCTGTTCTTGTCGTGGAGTTAGAATCCACTCCACTCTTAAGTCCCGAAGTATCTCTTGCTTGAACTCTTCGCGCTTGCATTGTTCTTCAACGGCTTTCCTCACACTTTTGCGTTCGCGCTTCGCTTCCAAAACCTGGAAGAGTCCATATTTGTGGGGAACGAGGGAACCTACACCCCTTGTGCGACCTGGGTGCTTGGGGTTTTCCAAGCCCACTTCGAGTACATCTCCTACGAAGGTGCTAGCCTGGGATGACGCATCGAACTCTAGCTGCAAAAGCCAGAATTATTTGTTACTACAATTGGTATAATTGACAAGTTGTTAGTACGACTAAGGTGGGATTTATATCTCACCAAATGTCTGTACACTTGTGCGTCAGCTGGGTTCTCAAATGCTGGATCGCCTGAAACCGATGTCGATGTAGATGCCCTAGCTCTAACCTAGGCTTTGGTCCTCGCATTCGCGATGTTTGGAAATCTGGGAGGGGCATTTGATTGCGATGCCTGCTCATCCTCCCTTTCCCGTCTCTTCTTCATTACCGCGTAGCCGTCAGTCCTTAGACGGTGCGGGTGCTTGTTTCTCTTAGAGAGCTCCCGGTTTTGTTTACTCTTCAGCTTGAATTCTTCCGTCGTTTTCATCCTGAGGAACTCGTTCCAAACCTCAGGAGTAATCATCAGCCACTTCTCGAAAGGCTCCACCTCAGCATACACATACTCGTTGATGAGGGTAGTCTTCCAGTTCTTCCAAGCCTTGCACGCTGTCATCTTAGCAGCTCGCTCGATACGAGCTTTCCATTCTTCGGGGAAGATAAAATATCCCAAGATTTCTCCCGAAATCGCAGCGAGCTGGTCTGTTCCTACTCTCTTCCAACTTTCTAAAGTGATTGGGACTTGCTCTCTTGCTACGATCCCACAGACAGTGGAGAACTTCCTCCTTGCGTTCTCAGGCTCGTCTGGTGCCCCTGAGTCATGCAAGTGTGTGACAATGTGCTTCGCATCCGGTTTCTTCAACCGTTTCCTTCCTTCTCCTCGACGAGCCTTTTTCTTAGGCCTGGAAGTGCTGATTGTGTCGCCGGATGGCCTAGGTGGCGACGGCAACCGAGAGTCACCATTGTCCGGCGATCTTGGGATAATATAGGAAAAGTATAAAGTTTTAATCATTATGTTTCGATTTTAATCATCTAAATCATTTAAATCATTCTAAATTGTTCTAAATCATCTAGATCACTCTAAATCAACTAAATCTTCTAAATCATTCTAAATTATCTAATTGAACCATAGCATTCTAAATCATTCTAAACCATCTAATTGAACCATATCATTATAAATTGTTCTAAATCATCTAATTGAACCATAGCATTATAAATTCTTCTAAATCATCTAATTGAACCATAGCATTCTAAATTCTTCTAAATCATCTAATTGAACCATAGCATTCTAAATTCTTCTAAATCATCTAATTGAACCATAGCATTCTAAATTCTTCTAAACCATCTAATTGAACCATAGCATTCCAAATTGTTCTAAACCATCTAATTGAACCATAGCATTCTAAATTCTTCTAAATCACCTAATTGAACCATAGCATTCTAAATGGTTCTAAACCATCAAATTGAACAATAGCATTCTAAATTGTTCTAAACCATCTAATTGAACCATAGCATTCCAAATTGTTCTAAACCATCTAATTGAACCATAGCATTCTAAATTCTTCTAAATCATCTAATTGAACCATAGCATTCTAAATGGTAGGGCAAAATGATGCGAGTAAAACTACTGATGCTAGGGCAAAATGGTGGGGCAATCTTAATGGTCCATCTACTGATGCTAGGGAAAAATGGTCCTTACCTGGTATCCTGGACCGGGGAGGAGATGGCGGCGACTCGGGCGACGGAGGTGCCAGCTCAGGCGACGTAGGCACCAGCTAGGGCAACATCGGCGGCAGTCCGGGCGACGGAGGCGGCGGCAGCTCGGCGGCTTGGGGAATTGGTCCGGCGTGTCGGGGAAGCCATCTCGGAGGACGCCCGGTGGTTGAGGCAGCTCGAGCAGCGGCGGTTCGAGACGGCGGTAGGTCGTGCAACACAGGAGGGAGTCGAAAACTAGAGAAGTTCTAGAGGCGAGAGACAAATTGGTTTTTATTAACCCAAGTCATCGCAGCTAGTTAACTCAGAGAAACCGACTGAGAAACAATAACCCAGTCGGTTTGGTCAACAAAACCGACTAAGATAATATACTATCTCAGTCGGTTCGGTCGACAGAACCGACTGGGATAATATACTATCTCAGTCGGTTCGTCCGACAGAACCGACTGGGATAATATTCTATCTCAGTCGGTTCGGGCAAGGAAACCAACTGAGATAATATACTATCTCAGTCGGTTCGGGCAAGGAAACCAACTGAGATAATATACTATCTCAGTCGGTTTGGTCACCTGAAACCGACTATAATATGCTTACACAGTCAGCTCTCCAGAGGAACCGACTTTGATAACAATACATGCTGCCTGCACTAAAAACCCTAATTTTTTTTGTATTCAAGTTGTTGGCTTTTTAGTTAAGTTATTTTATTTGTAGATAGTTATTTTCTTTGTAGATAAGTTATTTTTTATTTAAGTTATTTTTTTTTAAAGTTATTTTCTTTGTATTTATGGTATTTTTATCATATTCAAGTTGTTTTCTATGTACAAAAGTTATTTTCTTTGTATTAACGTCATAGAACATATACGATTATTCTAAATCATAGGAAGTAGTATCATATATCATTAATATCGGAAGTTATGTTACAAAATAATTCCTTCTTGATGATTACTTCGTTATAGGGAGCAGGATCATGCCGCAATTTATCTTCGACCCTTGTTTCATCATCGGGGGCTGGGAACTCATTGATTTTGTTGTAATCTTCCTCATTCACCACATGTTCAACTCCGACAATACTCCTTTTTGAGGGTATTACTACGTGCCACTTTTTTTGGATGGATCAATAATGTAGAAGACTTGATGAACTAGTTGAGCGAGGATGAAAGGTTCGTTTTTGTACGCGACACGTTCAAAGTTCATGTTGGTATGGCCTTTGTCGTCAGGTACCACTTGTTTCTTATTGCTTCAGAATTCCCATGTAGCGTTCGAATGGGTACATGCTGCGAAGAAACACAGGGCCGCACATCCTTACTTCGTGCACTAGGTGGATTATGAGATGAACCATGACATCAAAAACGATGGAGGGAAAAATATCTCGACCTCACATAGAGTCTTCATCACCCCATCTTGCAGACACATCTAGTTCATCAAGGCTAATGACCTTCTTCCAAAATGTGTTTAAAGAAACCACACAGCTTCGTGAGAGTCCGCCGCACATTTGGTGGAAGAATATTTCTAATTGCAACCGGGAGCATCTGTGTCATAAGCACATGGCACTCACATGACTTCATGCCAATTAATTTTAGATTTTCCATGGAAACAAGTCTCTTGATGTTGACGGAGTAGCCGGATGGAACCTTGATACCATGCAAGCAATCACATAACTCAGTCTTCTTTGGCTTGAAAAGGGTATAACAAGCAGGCGGAAGGAACGTCTTTCCGTTTGCTGTTTTCTGTGGTCTTAACTCTGGTCGGATTTCAATATCTTCCATGTCTAGCCGTGCATTCAGACCATCTTTTATTTGTCAGGCATGTTCAATAAGAGACACATTATGCTATCGCACACATTCTTCTCTACGTGCATCACATCGATGCTGTGACAGACTTCTAGATGCTTCCAGTAAGGGAGGTCCCAGAATATTGACCTCTTCTTCCAGATGATCTTCTAAATGGGCTTCATTTTCTTCGTTGTACCTCACCTTTTAAACATCCCCTTTCCAAGCATGACTTTCAGGTCTTTAACCTGATCGTGGATCTCGGTGCCGCTAAAAATGTGTGGAGCTGAGCCTTTCTCGACGGTTTCATCGAATTCATGTCTCATCCTGTGGTAACGGTGATCCTTTGTAAGGAACCTACGATGACGCATGTACACCGTTTTCTTAGAGTATTTTAGCCACCTGCTTACTGTATCAACAAGGCATTGAACACATGCATTGCTCCCTTTAATAGTTTGCCCCGGACAGTTACCATTGGTTGGATAATCATTGACGATAATGAACAGCATGCAGCGTAACGTGAAGTTTTCCTTTACGTGTGCATCCCATACCTTTACGCCTTCATCCCAAAGAAGTTTAAAATCATTCATTAAGGGGCAAAGTACACATCAATGTCGTTATCGGGTTGTTTCGGATCTTGGATAAGTATTGCCATCATGATGTACTTCCTCTTCATACACAACCAAGGTGAAAGGTTACACATGCATAGATTCATGGGCCAAGTGCTGTCTCGGCTACTCATGTTGCTGAATGGGTTCATTCCATCAGTGCTCAACCCGAATCTTACGTTCCTCGCCTCTTCGCCGAACATAGTATACCTCCTGTCAATATTTCTCCACTGTAAAGAATCTGCTGGGTGTCTCAACATTCCATCATTTGTACGCTCATCTGCGTGCCAACGCATCAGTTTGGTCTCCTTCGGGTTCGCAAATAAGGGCTTCAAACGGGAAATTATGGGCAAGTACCAGGCAATCTTAACAAGAGTTCCCTTCCTCACCTCTATGCTTTCCTCGACATCATCACCGTCGACCTTACGCTTATATCGAAAAAATTTACACACCGAACATGCCCGCAAATTCACGTACTCTTTACGGTACAGGATACAGTCATTCCTACAAGCATGTATTTTCTCTACCTCCATTCTTAAATTACAAAAAACCTTCTTAGCTCTGTATGTAGTTTTCGGCATCTAGTTTCCCTTTGGAAGCATGTCTCCTAACAATGTTAGGAGCAACGAGAAGCTCTTATCGGTCCATCCGCTGCTAACCTTCAGTTTTAGCAGTTCCAGAACGCCCGATAACTTTGTGAACTTGCAGTCAGAGTACATTGGTTTCTCCAAATCTTCCAATAAGCAGATAGATTTCATGTACTTCCGATCATTCTCACAGTTTTCTTCGACATTTTGGATCATCTGATCTAACTCGTTGTCTTCATGCGACGACATGTCGTCTTGCGATGCGTCCTCTTGTGACACACATACATCATCACGTATCTGCTCAAGAGGTGTACTATTGACAGTATCAGCCATGTCGTTGCCTTCATTAATGTTTGTCGGACTTCCTCTACAATTTGATATTCAACGTGGCTGGTCCAACATGCATACTCCTTTATGAATCATGTCCTGATCAAATGTGCTTGAATCTGTGCAAGATTTGTGAAGCTCTTCAAATTCTTACAATGACAGCATGAGCAGCTGACCCACGTCTTCCCTGTATTTAAACTATACTGTTCAGCTACTCGTAAGAATACGAGACGCCTTTGATGTACTCATTGCTAGCACGATTCTCAGCGTACATCCATCGTCGATCCATCTATAACAACATGTAAATTTTATTAAATTGAGCAAGAACTATCAAAATATTATGTGCCACAAAATTTATGAAAATTACTATAAAATTTGGCAACACCCCAGCCAACCTATATTAAGTATACCAAACAATGGACACCTGCATTGAAGACTCAACTGGCAACTTCGAACAGTATTTATGGATGTTAAACAGCATCATCTGAGTTGGTTCCAACGAAACAACCGTCTCAAAGTTATCTCAGCCGGTTAGGAAAAGAGAACCGGTTGTAAAAGTTCACTTACTTCAGCCAGCTTTACTGATCCAACCGACTGTGATATTTCCTACTCCGAACCAGTTGAGATTAGATATTATCTCAACCGATTCGTTCTTTTCAGTTGGTTTTATCACACCAATCGGCTAAGACTTGAGTTCTTACTATCTGTTTTGCTTGCACCGGCTGAGACCTGGGGTATTGAAAATCTTGTTCTATAGTAGTGATGTTTTAATCTATCAAACTTGTACCGGGAGATGTACAGCATAGCCCTCACCAGAGCTGCCTGGTCGTTGGCAGCGGCCATAGCAAACAAGAGGCACGCTAGGGGCAAATTTTACCGGTGTTTAGACAACATACGGCAAATTTAGCATTATTTAGCATTTGATACTGGGAAAGAAAGATGCTAATCGGAGGTTCACTTGTTGATTCTGATATATATGCGCAACTCTGTAAGAACAGTACGCTCAACGAATTAGTAATCTAATTTTCTGAAAGAACATCACGAACATATCTAGGATCATCGTCTTCTAAAGTGAAACTCCCAATGTGTTATAGTATATGAACTATCAAGTTACCTGGGCAGCCAACACACACACACGCGCACAAAGGGACAACAAAGTGTTCTTTAAGATGTAATAGTTCTGAACAAAAGAGACATGGACATTTACGCATAGCATATCACTACCTGGGACATCTCCAACACTGACGACAGACTGGAAGGAGCAGCCAAGAGCACGTCGTCTTTTCCATTAAGAGCCTGTGGAAAAAAATTGTGCTAAACTACTGTAAGTTAATAGCAAGTAAATTGTGTCGAACTTGATGTGCGATGGGGGTTTGGGTGCGATGACTACCTTGGGCTCGCTGTCGAGGAAGATGTTAGAGCCGGGGGCATAGGTGAGGAGGGAGCGGCCGTTGCACGGGTGGAAGCGGATGGCGACGCCATGGGCACGGGATGCAGGGTCGAAGGCGAAGACGGACTTGAGGCCATGCAGCTCCAGATCTAAAACAGCTGCACCTCTACCTCCGAGGCTGCCGCTGATGCCGCCACACCGGATCTAGGCTTCCCGTTCTGGGCGGGGGCCAGAGCCGGGGCGGGGGACTTCTCTTGGATGGCGTCGACACTGGACTCCACTCGCGGCCGGGAGGCGGGTGTAGGAGTGGACGGTGGTAGGCGGAGGAAGGGAGGAAAAGCCCCAAATGATTGACTTATATATCAATAGCATCTGTGGGTAAATACTTCCAGGGGGCCATAATATACATATAAATTTTTTTTAGATTTTTCGAAACATGCATGTGGTTTTAAAAGGTCAAACTAAATAGGTGTGAATGCTCCCATGCTAACATGTGTGAGGTGGAAACTAATACGAGAGAAACTGAAGAAGAAAATGAGATGTGTGGTGGTATTTTTAAAAGATCAAAAATCACATATTAAAATTTTATAAAATTCTGAAAAATTCATACATACATATTATGAAATGAAGTATATATAGATAAATTTTCGTGAAAATATACCAGAAATTTGCAAAAATATAAGAAAACACATTGGACACACATGAATAGTAGTGTGTGAAAAAGAACACACATTTATTTTTTCACAAGTCACAAATAGACATATTTTTCACCATAAATTTACCTATGTATACTTCATTTCATAATATTTATGTATAAATTTTTTAGATTTTTTTAAAATACGTATGTGCTTATAAAAATGGTCAAACTAAATTGGTGCAAGCGCCCTGTGCTAACACGTGAGGTGAAAGCTAACAGGAGAGAAGCTGAAGAAGGAAATGAGACGTGAGGTGGAAAAATGATAATTTTTTTTTATATAGAAGTGCAGTAATAGTAGATAGTAAAAGTAAAAGAACAGTGCATAGACCAATTTAATGTACATCTACTCAACTATCTGGCCCACAAAATGAATAAAATGTTGTATGGAGATGGAACCAGTACGTCAAGTTTGAGAATATGTCGCAATACAACATTTTAATCGGAATGAATTATACATCCAACTATGCATTGGAAAGGATGAATCTTAAAATACGCGGACTGATGTGCTAATGATGGCACCTAACGTACGCAGGCACCTTATACAAGCATAGGGACCTACCATATGTAATTCACCCAAGTGATACACCTACGGTAATTTGAGGACCAGCGGCGGTAGAATTGCCAAACCAAACGGGAGGTCACCACTCACTCTTTTCTAGCTCCGCGTAGGACATTGTTCGCACCTGCAACGCTCGTGTTCAGCTTGCGATGCGCCTCTTTGTCATCCACCTCTTTGAAAGTTGGGAGTAGTGGCCGCTGGCCAAAGATGCATGTTTTCACGTAATGCAGTTCACTTTGCTCTAGTTGACTGATCGTTAGTGTCAACGAAGTCGTCCTTGGATAGTACACCTGAGGTACCTCAGTTCAGCTAACCGAGGCACCAAGAGGACAAGCTACTAGATAGTCCTAGCGTTTTCTATTATCTCCTCGGAATTCTCACGAAACATAACTGTGGAAAATAGGACTGAAAAAACAAGAATGAATTCCTTCTAGAAATTTTTTATATATCCCCAAATGAGGAGGAACGCCGACTTTTATAGGTGGGATTGACCTCTGAGTGTATATATATTCCTGCCCCTAGGCAGTTTACGGTTCTGTCCTCTATCTTATCACAACATCCAGTGTAGCTTTGCTATTCGTCCTCGCCTCTACCTGCTGGAATCTATTCCGATGCTCCTCGACGGTATGAATCGCCGACCAGCCCCGTGTCTCTTTGACGAGGCCTGGCACTTGAACTACCGCCCAGACTCTGCTCACTAGCGCCTTGCCCAGGGCTTCGTTGCGCCTTGCCCATGTAGACCTTGCCTGCTCGCCTAGATGCACCTCACCCAAGCGCATAACGCCACATCGCCCTGGTGCACCTCATCCGAGCGAGCAGCACCATGTCGCCCTAGCACACCTCGTTGAAGCATTTTCCTGTGTCCTACAATAATTCTGCCCTAACGAGTTAAAATGATATCTACTGAGGGGTTGGGGGTACCTCTTCCGCGACGTCGTGGTGGACTCTCTCAACAGCAGACCCTCGCTGTCACGGGCGGTGATCATGCCACGACACTGGACATCATCTCTTTTTGTTATAGGACGAGATGGCGCGAGATGAGGTACCTCATTGCTGAAACCGATCTTCTCTCTCATCCACTTTTCTCCTTCCTTTTCCCACTAACGTTTATATTATCTATCACCATTATTATTAATATTGTCTGTGCCCCTAACTGGTGCCTTCGTGAACCCTGGGCTCCAACCGCCGCCTCTTTGATTTCTGGGCCTCCCCCGGCGGCTATATATACGCCGAGGTCCCCCCATTTCTCTCCTCTTCTCAACTCTCCCACTCGACCGCCGCGGCGCCCTGCTTGCTCTCGCGCTTCACCCCAACTACCTTCGCTCACCTCGCCCGTGCCTCGGCAAAATTCAGCCTTCTCACTTGGTGGCTTTCAAGCGCCTACTAGATGAGTCACTCTTTAAGAAGAGGCCAAGGTCACCATGTCATCCAACAAGCAAGTCGCAGCACCGAAGCAAAAAGGGAAGAAGGCATGAAGCAAGACCATCTATTCGCACTGGATCGGGGAGTCCAATGCCACCGAGGCCACCTTAATCAGGCTGCGAGATACCGGGTGTTTCTCCTTGGATGATGAGGGGAACGGCCCACTTCTCCCCCCGGCTTGGAGCATGCAGGGTAAGTTGACCTCTCTCTTTTTGCAACTTGAGTTGACTAAAGCATACTCAAGACCTTTGTGTTTTCTTCGCTGGGTTTGACCTCCACCGCATAGAACGAGAGGCCTTAGCCATACTCGGGAAATACTCCATCCAAGAGGCCTTAGCTGAAACCACGCCTGCGAGCTCTTCAAGTGGGACGTGCCACCTCATCCCAACCTCACCGCTGCCCAGGAGACCGAGGTTGGGCAGAAGAGGAAGCGCGCCATGTCCCTTCGAGGAAGGGGAAAGGGAAGAAGCGCCTAGTGGCAGTGGCACGTGACCACTTCGGCGATGAGGAATGTGAGCAGCAAGAGTTGTCGATGTCAGATGATGACGCCGAAGGAGGCGATGAGGCCATCACTGAGTCGGGGCCACGAGGGGTCAAGAATACGTCCAACTACAGGGGCGGCCCTGGCAGAACTCGGGAGGAGTTGGCAAAGACGACATCCCTACACTCGGGCCTGGAATTGGGAAAGGACCGATGTAGGGCCTCCCCGGAGCCTTCATCTTCACTGTCATCATGGAGGGCCCATTGCCTTCCTAGACTCCTCGTCCTCATGCTCCGACGTACAGGTCATTGAGCGCATTGAGGACGTACCTGGGTTCGCTAAGGCGGTGGACAACCCCTTGGTCGCTCCCCCCGCCCCGAAGGCTAACTCACCAGCCACGCCATCTTCCCGCGTTGACCCGGCTCCATTTAAGGCGAGCGACACTAGGCATTCACACAAGTCTCACCTTTAGGCCGGACCTACCTGGACTAGCATGGCCGACGTCATCGGCTCCCGTACGTCGCCTCCACCGGTCGTCGCAGCTCAGCCTCACACAGACATCGCGTGCCCACCACTCGTGTCAACCCGTTTTCACGGCCTTGGCTGAGGCAGGCGATGCGAAGGTCACAGGACGCCTTATGCTGGACTTCTTCACTGGCTCTTTCTCGGAGCTTGCATTCATAAATCGCACTAGCTTGCGCCCCACAGCAGGCGATGTGTCAGCAAACTTTGCTGGCTTATCCGCCGTGCAGATCAGCGCAGCCTCCCGGGTTGCTGCCCTTAAGGTATTTTTTCCTGTGTTCTTTTATAGTGCATTTTCTCTGACTTTTCCTTTGCTTGATGCATTGCCCCCCACCGACCACATCCTTGCTTTGTTCTAGTGCATGTTCGCCGCATAGAGGCTCTCGATCCTCGAGGCTCGGTCGAGTGAGGAAGATGCTCGCTTGAGCGTGGAAAAAGCCAAAGTGGCAATGGCAGAGGACCATTTGGCCGCAACAATGCAAAGAGCAGATGAGGCTGAATCTCACTTGGCTGAGAGGCGATGTGAGGAGGAGGAGGCAAGGGCCCTCTAAGCTGCCGAGAAAGACAGAGCTGCCAAGGCCAAAGCCCATCTGTTAGAGAAGTGAAAGAAGGTGACTACTGTGGAAGAGGAGGCAAAGTGGCTGCAGGAATACGGTGACACACTACAAGAGATCGGACCTACTGTGACGAGCCAAAAAATGTCACGGAAAAGCCAAAAACGTCATAGAATACCTATTTGTGATGTTTTTTGGGCGTCACTAGCATCGTCACGGAATCCCCGTCACAGATTACTCCTAGTGATGGTGCGCGGAAAAAATGTCACTGAATATGGGACCTTCGGTGACGTTTTCTGCATCGTCACCGATTTGGTGTTTCTGTGACGACCGATAAACGTCACATTTAAGGAGCAAATATGTCATAGTCTACCATATCCAGTGACGACGCAACGTCACTGATTTGATGCCACGTCAGCACCGGGCAGACCGTCCCACTACTAGAAAACGTCACAATTTTTGTCATAAATAAAGCTGACGCTGATTAAACAAGTGTCACTAGTTTCGTCACTGATTAAGATGACGTCATCAGGGAATATTTAATTTATTTCGAATTTAAATTCCGATGAATTGTGAAATCAAATTTAATTCAAATGCATATCATAGTATATATTCAATTCACATCACATCACATTATATAAATAATTTAGAGCCAAATCACATTATACATTGAAATCAAAGACAATTAAATCATATTACAATTAAATTCAATGTCTCAGCCAAATCATCCTCAACATAGAAATGACAGTAGAAGTATGACTGATTCACCAAGTTTGACATTCACCACAATAGATAAGTTGCAAAGTAATATTTACATAACTAAAGACCACAAGATTGTTGTAATACCCACTTTACGATAAATAGGTATTTGCTCTGCATTCATGCATACATGGCATTATCATCAACCACCCCTTATTTAAACTTAGTTGCATATCGACTTCACTTTATAGAATATGATAATATCTCATCCTCGGTGAATAATCGTTGCAAACACTAATCAAATTATTTGAAGTAATCCAACTAACCATGTCAAAACACCAATCAACTTATTCGACGAACTCGAATTAGCAATATCGTCCACAAGGGTGGAGGAAGTCATCAAACACTCCAGTGAATCCCCGTCCCTAACCCGGAAACCCTAAGGAGCTGGAAATTAGGGCTAGGTGGCAGGGCAGATTCTAGTAGATAAAAAGGCTCCAGGATTTCATACTTAGCCCCCAGGGTAGAAACCCTAAACCCTCGCCAAACTTCAGAAATTTTGGGAACCTAATTGAAGGGTAAACCCTAAGTCGGAATTTGAATGGAGGCATGCGTCAAACATTGCCCAAAGCAGTTCAAACCCTTACAGTAGGTCCCATTAATCACCTTGAAGTCCCTGCCAAAATTTCATAACTTTTGGAGCTAGTTTGGCACATAAAATACCACAGACACAAATCCCAAATCAAGCCCTAATTCAAATTTGAACTAGAGACTAGGTCAAATCTTGTTCAAATTGATTCAAACTTTCTCAGTAGCTCCCAAATAATATATTAGAGCTCCTGTAAAAATTTCATAAACTTTGGAGTAGAAATTGTACATAAAATAACGATGGGGGTAGCTCTGAGAATAGAAATTAAAAATAAGAAGAAAAACCCTAACTACTCGGGCCGACAGCCCACTCGGCCGGCCCAGCTGCCGGCCCATCTTCACCTCCGCGCGCCCGCGCCTCCCCGCTGCTCTGGCTGACAGCCCTACCCCACCTGTCATCCCCTCCCTCCTCTCTGCCGCGCCGCCTGGGCCCGCCTGCCAGCTTCTTCCCCGCCACGTCGCCGCCGCTCGCTGGCCGGGGTGGGCGGTGCCCCGCCCCCGAGCCCGGCTGTCCGAGCCTCCGCCGCCCTTTAAAAGGGGGCGTCCCGACAGCCCCCCTTCTCCCCCACGCTCTCCTCCCTCCCACCGAAACCCTAGCCTCCATTTCCTCCCTCCGCCGTCCTCGGTCTTCAACTCCGGTGAGGAATCCAGTGCACTCCGGTGAGCCCCGAACCCCCCATTCCTCTTCCTCAAGCTAAAGTGCATCGTGCCTCACCTCCCTCACCTCTTTTCTGCTCAGATCCGAGTCCCCAACGCCGTCGCTTTCCCCTTCGTCCCCAACTCCGGCCACAGCTCCGACGAGTTCTCGCGGCCATTCCAGTACACCTCGGAGCCCATATTCTACTTCCAGAGCACTGCCTCCTTCTCCTCTACCTCCCTGACCACTTCTCTTCGCAGATCCGAGCCCAGAACACCTCCGACGCCGACGACCGAAGCTGCTCGCCGCTCCTCCCCGTCGCCGACCCCCTTCCCGGCCTCCTTCCTCCTCCCCGACCACCGAGACGTGCTCAGGGTGAGCCTCTGATCCTCCCCGGCGTCTCCCCGTGTCCAACAGAGCCCCGGAGGCAGCTCCGACGAGCTCTCCGGCGAGCCGCCGCGTCGGAGCTTCGTCTCCGGCCAGTCCCGAGTAGAAGGAGAGAGGAAGAGAGTATGGGGCCGCCGCGTGTCATGCTCGGGTTGGTCCTCCGACCACCCGAGCCACTGACCGATGGGCCCCGCGTACTGCTGACGTGGTTTAAGGATAGGATCCCCGGGTAGCTCTCGGGTGCACGATAGATTTTCAGATCTGGTCGGGTAGGGTTAGGGTAGCCGTAGCAATTAGGGTTAGGGTTGTTTAGGGCAGGTTTTGACTAGAATTTTGAGTACATGCATCCACTGGTATCTAGGGTAGAAGTTTAGTGGTTGTCGAGGGTCAATAAACCCTAGAATTGCGACCCTAACTCCGATTTCGACGAGCCTTGTAGTTCTGGAAATCTTGTGTGATATCCTACGACTTAGAGCAACTAGAATTCCAGTAGGGTCACATGCATGGTAGGATATATGTGGTTAGCCCCCTTATCGTCGTTGTCATCGATAAACCCTAACTCAATGTTCGTAGCTCCAAACCGAATGATTCCAATTACGTTAGTCTTATACTCCTGAACACTTGCAAGCTGTACATAATGAGATGCATGACACCCCAACCTAAGCAACAACTTTAAAACCCTAGCTCATAATCAGATAACCCTTAGACACATATGCCAGTTAGGGCAATCATGTAACCTTCACAAGCTCGAGTTGCGAACCCTCGCCAACTTGCACCCATAACATCAGCACATTTGTTAAACGCTCAATTACTTGCATTAATCTCCATGCATACATGCCGAACCTTAATATTTTCCTTATCGTTTCTTTTCCGGTTCTTCGTATTGCTTATAAAAGAATCTGAAGAGGAAGACCACCAGGCTTACGACCCCTCGCAAGAGCAGGAACAACCCGAATCAGGCAAGCAGAGCTTGTTGCATTTTTATTACTGTTGTCGTAGGTGTATTTGCTTGTACTTGATTGTGAGCTGTAATTTATGTATCATGATTATCGTTTGTACAACTAGCATGCTAGGGTTCACGATATGCTCTCGTCAGAAGTGTTGGATTTGGATTGGGACATGATGTGGTCAGTTATGGTTATAAATCGACCTCGTACCCTAACAACTTAAACTAATAAGGTGAGTTGTGAGTGCCGAGGGCGTGCACAAAGGGTACGGTTGATGTTAATATAGTCGAGACGGCGACCCAGGGATGTGTGAAGGTTTTTGTCGCCACATCAACTTTACGCCAGAGTGTCATTGTCCCTGTAACACGTGAACGTTAGGCGGAGATCTTCCCTGCGGCATAGTTGGGGTAAGCCTCCCTGCTTTGGGGGCTCGCTACCCCCAAAATGATTATGCACCCAATATGTGCGCAGGTGGTCGTATCTTCCGGTAACGCTTCGAGAGATTAAAATGACAATGTGTTTCCCATGGATCAATGGAGCTTGAGCAAATTGAGTTATCTTGATGGCTGAAAAATTGGGTAATTGGAATTGGCTTGAATTGGATTTTTTTTTCCTGTTAGGGTTGTGATCGGAAGTTGAGTTAAATTATGAAATGGACATTGTATCTGATTGTGATCAGGATGGGGAGTCGATTGTGAACTGGATAATGGATTGGGTTGCTATACTTATATTGTTCATCTTTTACGTCCGATATGTATTTCCTTGTATATTGTTACTCTGAGAAGCATCATGTTTACTTGTTGCTAAACTAGCATGTGTAGGACATTTAATCAAGCACGATTAAGACTTGCGAGTACATTTGTACTCACCTAGGATATTCCTAGAGCTTGCAGGTGAGCCGGTGGTCGAAGATTATTTTGACGATGCTTAAACTTGGGGTTTCCTCGGTAGTGTTCGAACAATGGGATAGTTGGTGTTTGTTCAGCGGTCACTGTGCCGCTGTGGGACTCACTTATTTTGCTTCCGCTGTTGTTAAGTTTCTCCGTACTCGGATATGTTTCCGGTGATAACCGACTGATGTAATATGTTGTCCCATCGTGGACTGTTATTAGTAATATCGTAATGTAGAGCTTTGTGATGATATCCGAGTTGTTAAATTCAGGCTGCCCCTGCACAATGCGTGAATGATATGAAGTGTATGGGTATGCCGTGAAGGATCGAGGCCGTACCATTTTCTACTAAGTCGAGCAGGCGTTGGTTGAGTGACCCGCTGGCTGAGATGCTGTGCCGGCCAGGCAGGGTGTGGGCGTTCTACCGGGCTTTCGAGCGACCCACTAGCTTCCGAGCTAGGTTAGGGTGTGGGTAGAATTGCCGGGCTCCTCCGACCTTGCTTGTCGTGGTAGGATTCGGGAACGACTCTGACTCTTCACCGGTATCTGGGATCTATAAGTGGTTTGGGGAAGATTGGTCGCTTCCGGCCGGCTCGCTAGTAGCGGGTGTCGGATCGTTCCGCCTCAGTGCGTACGGCGCAGGTACCGTGCCACCTGGGCCGATGAGTCCTTCGGTCCTTGGCGACTTCGCGTTCCTCTAATCATATGTGGATTTCGGGTCCGTGACAGCTTGGTATCAGAGCCGAGCTGACCGTAGGAAGCCAATTGCAGGTGGTCGTTAGATAGGAGCTTCCGCTGCGCCTCGCCAATTGGCCAGCGAAATTATTTAAAAAGTTAAACCCTATGTTTAAAATTTAATAAGTAGATTGCTTTTATTCCTTAACCTCATCGCTCTTAGTTCTAAAATTCTCCCCTATTGCATTTGTTTTCCTTTGTGTGGCTAACCCTATCCTCTCTAAACCTAACATTGTATAGGATGGTGTACAATGTTGTGACCGACCCGCAACAGCTTGGAGGATGGGCTGCCTTGTTGTGGAGGATGTTGGAATACCTTGGAGTGCCCCCGGAAGAACTCCCTGCCTTCCATGCCAAGACTTATAAGGTTCATGGGAAGACTCACTTTTGGATGGCATGGGTCGCAGTGAAGGTCTCGGATTTGGATCAGACCTTTACATCATCCAGACCAAGTGATGAGGATGCCCGAATGGAAGCCCCAAGGAAAGCAGTTCTCCACCTACGGCATCACTTTGACGAGATCTTCCTATTCTCCCCCTTCCGTCTTATTCCCCAGGTTACTGATGGAGGCACCAACATTTATGTACCAGTACCAAGTGACGACGAAGAAGAGGATGAGACTGAGTTGGAGACGATCAACCACATTGTTGGTATGGAAGTAATGCACCATAGGTTGTATCAGGACTATGGAAGTGCTACTCAAGAGGTAGAACGATTGACAAAAGTTAACCGCAAGCTTCGCTTTGAATTGCGCCGAAGATACCACGTGGCGAATGAAGATGAATCCTGCGGTGAGAGCCCTTATGTTCCTGTGCAAGGGCCGACCCCAACTCCACCCCGTGAGACCAATCAACCCCCGAGTGCTGGAACAAAGCCACGCAAGAGGATGACGTGCCGTGAGTACCTGCGACTCTTCACCCCAACACCCTCACGTGGAGGTACCTCGACACCAGCCGCTCCAGTCCCTACTGATGAAGCTGCACTGTCTGAAGAAGAAGAAGAGGATCCGGAAGAGCGTGTGTGGTACACCACGAGCAACCCACCGTCCGATGAGGAGTGAGATGAACGCTTGGAGAATAGCAATGGAGGCTTACGAGACCTATTGGTGTAGTGAAGAATCATTAGAAAGTCCTTAGAAGTGCTGTTTGGAGTTAGCATTAGGTCAAAGGTCTCATTTTGTAATGTAAGCCGGACCAAACCCTAGGGTTAAAACATCTTTTGGAAGTGTGTAATTGGGTATTAAGGGCTGCAATTTTGGCATCTTGTAATGTTTATTTCACCATAAGGGTGATCTAAACCGCAGCCCATCTATGAACTATGTTGAATGTGTAATGCAATTGAGGATTGTGGTCGACCGCTCTTGCCATGTTGTGTGCCGTATTTATGACATACCTTGCTGTACCCTAGTGCAAATGTTTTGCCCTCCTGACTTCTCGAGTTGCCGTCTAACTTCGTGCCCTTTGGTTGCAACAGAATGGCGTCAGGAACCCGTGGTGCTGCCCGTGGTCGCCGTGAGCGCGATGAGGATGAAGTGCCACCTCCTCCCCAGCAGCCAAACATCGCGGACCTGCTCATGGCCCAGAACAGGATCCTCGAGCAACTGGCGCGTAATCAAGGCGCCGGTGGTGGGCAGGCTCGAAGAGGTTTAGCTGAATTCCAGCGGACCCAACCGCCAACTTTCGATCAAGTTGATGATCCCCTGGAGGCGGATGGTTGGATCCGGCAAATTGAAAGGAAACTCGAGCTAGCAGAGTGCGCTGAAGCTAACAAGGTCAGGTTCGCCTCTCACTGCCTGGCAGGTGCTGCCGCAGAATGGTGGGAGAACTTCTCGGCCATGCAAGCTGCCGGCCATGTGGTCACATGGAACGAGTTCAAGACCGGTTTCCGCAACTTCCATATCCCCGACGGAATCATGAACTTGAAGAGGGAGGAGTTCCGAGATCTCCGTCAAGGCAAGAAACCCATCATGGAATTCCTTCGCGAGTTCAACCACTTATCGCGGTATGCCTCTCAGGAAGTTTCCACCGATAGAGAGAAGGTTCGGCACTTTATGGACAAATTGAATGATGAGATGCGGGCAAGGCTAGCCACTGTTGACGTGCGCGACTTTCAGTACTTGGTGGATAAAGTCATTAACATAGAAGCAAGAGAGTCCGTTCTCAGCCAGAATCGCAAGCGCGAAAGAGAAATGCAGAAATCAGCCGCGAGCAGTTCACAGAAGCCGCGGGTGTGGCAACCCCAACCACCTCGTCCTGCGGGTCCATATCCGCCAAGACCTCAAGTCTACGTGCCCCGTCCTCAGCAGCAGAATCTTCAACCTCGCCCTCAGGGGGTGCAACAGCGACCTCTACATGATCTGAGCCAAGTTCGGTGTTATAACTGCGGATCCATGGGGCACTATGCCAACCATTGCTCCACTCCACGCACGGGGCACGCCTTCGCCCCCAAGACGTAGCAAGGGCAGACCAGAGGAGGATCCCAAGTCAGAGGACCAGCCCCCGCCAAGCGCCAAGTTCCCGGCCGTGGCCGAGTAAATCACGTCACCGCCGAGGAAGCACAGGATGCGCCAGAAGTGGTGTTGGGTACGCTCTCCATTCACTCAACTCCTGCAACAGTCCTGTTTGATTCTGGAGCATCTCATTCATTTATCTCCAGCAAGTTTGTACATGACAATCATGTTCCCTCATCAACATTGCATCATCCCCTTATTATTGCAACCCCCGGCTCGGAAATGAAAACCGAGCTGGTTTGTGAGGGTGTTCAAGTAGAGATTGACGGAGAAGTGTTTCTGGCAACCATGGTAGTTTTGGGGTCCGCAGGGCTAGATGTTATATTGGGTATGAATTGGTTGATCCAGCATAAAGCCCAAATAGACTGTGCCAAAAGATCAGTATCCCTTATCTCGGACTCCGGCAAAGAAGTGATATTTGTATCCTCGTCCCCATCAGGGTGTCTTTTTGCTCTGAATAGTGCCCAGGACCAAGGGATCAAGCTCGTCCCAGTAGTGTGTGAATACCCGGACGTCTTTCCCGAAGAGTTGCCGGGTATGCCCCCTGACCGTGCCGTGGAGTTCGTTATCGAACTTCCACCGGGGACCGCTCCTGTGTCAAGGCGACCCTACCGGATATCCCCGAAGGAGTTATTGGAAATGAAGAAGCAGCTCCAGGAGCTTGAAGAAAAGGGTTTCATCCGACCTAGCTCATCACCATGGGGATGCCCCGCCATGTTCGTGAAGAAGAAAGATTCAAGCTTAAGGATGGTCGTAGACTATCGTCCACTAAATGAGCTTACGGTGAAGAACAAATGTCCCCTTCCTAGGATTGATGACCTCTTTGATCAGCTAACCGGAGCCCGCGTCTTCTCCAAAATCGATTTCAGATTGGGCTATCACCAGATAAAGATCAGATCTGAAGACATCCCGAAGACAGCCTTCACTACTCGTTACGGGTCGTACAAGTATACAGTTATGTCCTTTGGTTTAACCAATGCCCCTTCCACCTTCACACAACTCATAAACTCAGTATTCATGGAATACCTGGATCAGTTTGTTGTCATCTTTATCGACGACATCCTCATCTATTCCAAGTCTGAATCCGAGCATGAGGACCATCTGAGGAAGGTGCTCGACAAGCTTCGTGAGCATTGTCTGTATGCCAAATTCTCCAAGTGTGAGTTTTGGAAAGTACCAAGTGGAGTTCTTGGGCCACGTAATATCAGCTGCCGGTTTCGCGGTGGACCCGAGCAAAGTGCAAGCGGTACAAGAATGGAAGCAACCCAAATCGGTTACCCAGATTCGAAGCTTCCTTGGACTAGCAGGATACTACCGCCGATTCATTGAAGGATTCTCTTCCATAGCCAAGCTGATGACAGAGTTGCTGAAGAAAGAAGCCAAGTTTATATGGTCAGACAAATGTGAAAAGAGTTTTCAAGAACTTAAAGAAAGGTTGACTTCAGCCCCAGTGCTTATCCTCCCAGACGTTAATAAGGATTTTGAGGTTTACTGTGACGCTTCCCGAAATGGATTGGGTTGCGTTCTCATGCAAGAAGGCCGCGTGGTGGCTTATGCCTCGCGTCAATTGAGACCCCATGAAGCCAACTACCCCACCCATGATCTGGAATTAGCTGCCGTGGTGCATGCCCTGAAGATCTGGCGGCACTATCTCATCGGCGCCCGCTGTGAGATCTTCTCGGACCATAAGAGCTTGAAGTACCTATTCACCCAGCCAGATCTGAACCTTCGCCAAAGAAGATGGCTCGAGCTCATTAAGGATTATGACCTGGGTTTGAATTACACCCCTGGCAAGGCTAACGTTGTTGCCGATGCCCTTAGTCGGAAAGCTTACTGCAACAACACCATGATCCAGGAACAACAACCACCCCTCCACAAAGAATTCTAGCGACTGAACCTGGAAATGGTTGAACAAGGAACCCTCGCCACTCTTGAGGTGAAGCCATCCTTAGAAGATCAGATTAAGGCGGCTCAAGCTCAGAATGCCGGAATGCAGAAGATCAGGGAAAAGATGAAGGCGGGTACCGCAACCTGTTTCACGGAAGATAAGGATGGAGCTTTATGGTTTGGAAAACGACTTGTGGTGCCCAAGGATAAGCAACTGAAAGACCTAATCCTTCATGAAGCACACAACTCCCCGTTGGCCATCCATCCAGGCAGTACCAAGATGTACCAAGATCTCCGTCGTCAATTCTGGTGGACCCGAATGAAGCGGGAGATTGCCCAACATGTTGCTGAGTGCGACGTTTGCCGTCGTGTGAAGGCCGAACATCAAAGACCAGCAGGCCTACTTCAACCACTCCCTATTCCCGAGTGGAAATGGGAAGAGATTGGTATGGATTTTGTAGTAGGTTTGCCGAGATCCCGAAAGGGCAACGATGCAATATGGGTAATTGTAGACCGTCTATCCAAAGTCGCCCACTTCATTCCAGTGAAGACAACACATAAAGTGAGTCAGCTAGCAAGGTTATATATCTCCCGGATAGTGTGTCTCCATGGTGTTCCCAGGAGAATCATTTCGGACCGAGGCACTCAATTCACCAGCAGGTTTTGGAAGTGCTTGCATGAGTCTATGGGGACTTCCCTTTCCTTCAGCACCGCTTTTCATCCATAAACCAGTGGTCAAGTTGAGCGGACAAATCAAATCCTTGAAGACATGTTGAGATCATGTGCACTCACATTGGGTTCCAACTGGGAAGACTGTTTGCCGTACGCAGAGTTTGCCTACAACAACAGTTATCAAGCGAGTCTCGGTATGGCCCCCTTTGAAGTACTTTACGGAAGAAAGTGTAGGACTCCCTTAAACTGGTCCGAGACCGGCGAAAGGTAGTTCTTTGGACCTAATCCAATTGAGGAAGCCGAAGATTTGGTTCAACTCATCCGAGAACGTCTTCGTGAAGCTCAGTCCAGGCAGAAAAGCTATGCTGATCCCCAGCGCCGAGAAGTTACCTTTCAGATTGGAGATAGTGTGTACCTCAAGGTCACTCCATTCAGAGGTGTCCGCCGCTTTGCCATGAAAGGAAAACTAGCTCCTCGTTACATCGGTCCTTATCGAATCCTAGCCAGACGAGGGACCGTGGCGTACCAGTTGGAATTACCTCCAGAGCTATCTCTGATGCACGATGTCTTCCATGTGTCCCAGCTCAAGGCTTGCCATCGAATTCCCAAGACGAAGACTAATCCTGAAATCGAAGTGCTGCATGAAGACCTCTCTTACCGAGAACATCTGGTGTGCATTCTCGATGAGATGGAACGCAAGACTCGAAGCCGTGCCATCAAGTTCCTCAAAGTCCAGTGGAGCAACCACACCGAAGATGAAGCCACCTGGGAACGTGAAGAATGGCTCAAGGCCGAGTTTCCAACCTTGTTTGCCGATCGTTAGAGATCTCGGGTCGAGATCTTTTTAAGGGGGGTAGGTTTTGTAATACCCACTTTACGATAAATAGGTATTTGCTCTGCATTCATGCATACATGGCATTATCATCAACCACCCCTTATTTAAACTTAGTTGCATATCGACTTCACTTTATAGAATATGTTAATATCTCATCCTCGGTGAATAATCGTTGCAAACACCAATCAAATTATTTGAAGTAATCCAACTGACCATGTCAAAACACCAATCAACTTATTCGACGAACTCGAATTAGCAATATCGTCCACAAGGGTGGAGGAAGTCATCAAACACTCCGGTGAATCCCCGTCCCTAACCCGGAAACCCTAAGGAGCTGGAAATTAGGGCTAGGTGGCAGGGCAGATTCTAGTAGATAAAAGGCTCCAGGATTTCATACTTAGCCCCCAGGGTAGAAACCCTAAACCCTCGCCAAACTTCAGAAATTTTGGGAACCTAATTGAAGGGTAAACCCTAAGTCAGAATGTGAATGGAGGCATGCGTCAAACATTGCCCAAAGTAGTTCAAACCCTTACAGTAGGTCCCATAAATCACCTTGAAGTCCCTGCCAAAATTTCATAACTTTTGGAGCTAGTTTGGCACATAAAATACCACAGACACAAATCCCAAATCAAGCCCTAATTCAAATTTGAACTAGAGACTAGGTCAAATCTTGTTCAAATTGATTCAAACTTTCTCAGTAGCTCCCAAATAATATATTAGAACTCCTGTAAAAATTTCATAAACTTTGGAGTAGAAATTGTACATAAAATAACGATGGGGGTAGCTCTGAGAATAGAAATTAAAAATAAGAAGAAAAACCCTAACTACTCGGGCCGACAGCCCACTCGGCCGGCCCAGCTGCCGGCCCATCTTCACCTCCGCGCGCCCGCGCCTCCCCGCTGCTCTGGCTGACAGCCCTACCCCACCTGTCATCCCCTCCCTCCTCTCTGCCGCGCCGCCTGGGCCCGCCTGCCAGCTTCTTCCCCGCCACGTCGCCGCCGCTCGCTGGCCGGGTGGGCGGTGCCCCGCCCCCGAGCCCGGCTGTCCGAGCCTCCGCCGCCCTTTAAAAGGGGGCATCCCGACAGCCCCCCTTCTCCCCCACGCTCTCCTCCCTCCCACCGAAACCCTAGCCTCCATTTCCTCCCTCCGCCGTCCTCGGTCTTCAACTCCGGTGAGGAATCCAGTGCACTCCGGTGTGCCCCGAACCCCCCATTCCTCTTCCTCAAGCTAAAGTGCACCGTGCCTCACCTCCCTCACCTCTTTTCTGCTCAGATCCGAGTCCCCAACGCCGTCGCTTTCCCCTTCGTCCCCAACTCCGGCCACAGCTCCGACGAGTTCTCGCGGCCATTCCAGTACACCTCGGAGCCCATATTCTACTTCCAGAGCACTGCCTCCTTCTCCTCTACCTCCCTGACCACTTCCCTTTGCAGATCCGAGCCCGGAACACCTCCGACGCCGACGACCGAAGCTGCTCGCCGCTCCTCCCCGTCGCCGACCCCCTTCCCGGCCTCCTTCCTCCTCCCCGACCACCGAGACGTGCTCAGGGTGAGCCTCTGATCCTCCCCGGCGTCTCCCCGTGTCCATTAGAGCCCCGGAGGCAGCTTCGACGAGCTCTCCGGCGAGCCGCCGCGTCGGAGCTTCGTCTCCGGCCAGTCCCGAGTAGAAGGAGAGAGGAAGAGAGTATGGGGCCGCCGCGTGTCATGCTCGGGTTGGTCCTCCGACCACCCGAGCCACTGACCGATGGGCCCCGCGTACTGCTGACGTGGTTTAAGGGATAGGATCCCTGGGTAGCTCTCGGGTGCACGATAGATTTTCAGATCTGGTCGGGTAGGGTTAGGGTAGCCGTAGCAATTAGGGTTAGGGTTGTTTAGGGCAGGTTTTGACTAGAATTTCAAACCTGCATAACTTTCAAACCACTTGGCCAAATTTGAAAATTTTTATATATTTGGAAACCTCAGGAAAAACTCTACAAGATGGCTGAATCAAAAGTTAATTTTGAGTACATGCATCCACTGGTATCTAGGGTAGAAGTTTAGTGGTTGTCGAGGGTCAATAACCCTAGAATTGCGACCCTAACTCCGATTTCGACGAGCCTTGTAGTTCTGGAAATCTTGTGTGATATCCTACGACTTAGAGCAACTAGAATTCCAGTAGGGTCACATGCATGGTAGGATATATGTGGTTAGCCCCCTTATCGTCGTTGTCATCGATAAACCCTAACTCAATGTTCGTAGCTCCAACCGAATGATTCCAATTACGTTAGTCTTATACTCCTGAACACTTGCAAGCTGTACATAATGAGATGCATGAAACCCCAACCTAAGCAACAACTTTAAAACCCTAGCTCATAATCGGATAACCCTTAGACACATATGCCAGTTAGGGCAATCATGTAACCTTCACAAGCTCGAGTTGCGAACCCTCGCTAACTTGCACCCATAACATCAACACATTTGTTAAACGCTCAATTACTTGCATTAATCTTCATGCATACATGCCGAACCTTAATATTTTCCTTATCGTTTCTTTTCCGGTTCTTCGTATTGCTTATAAAAGAATCTGAAGAGGAAGACCACCAGGCTTACGACCCCTCGCAAGAGCAGGAACAACCCGAATCAGGCAAGCAGAGCTTGTTGCATTTTTATTACTGTTGTCGTAGGTGTATTTGCTTGTACTTGATTGTGAGCTGTAATTTATGTATCATGATTATCGTTTGTACAACTAGCATGCTAGGGTTCACGATATGCTCTCGTCAGAAGTGTTGGATTTGGATTGGGACATGATGTGGTCAGTTATGGTTATAAATCGACCTCGTACCCTAACAACTTAAACTAATAAGGTGAGTTGTGAGTGCCGAGGGCGTGCACAAAGGGTACGGTTGATGTTAATAGCAGTCGAGACGGCGACCCAGGGATGTGTGAAGGTTTTTGTCGCCACATCAACTTTACGCCAGAGTGTCATTGTCCCTGTAACACGTGAACGTTAGGCGGAGATCTTCCCTGCGGCATAGTTGGGGTAAGCCTCCCTGCTTTTGGGGGCTCGCTACCCCCAAATGATTATGCACCCAATATGTGCGCAGGTGGTCGTATCTTCCGGTAACGCTTCGAGAGATTAAAATGACAATGTGTTTCCCACGGATCAATGGGGCTTGAGCAAATTGAGTTATCTTGATGGTTGAAAAATTGGGTAATTGGAATTGGCTTGAATTGGATTTTTTTTCCTGTTAGGGTTGTGATCGGAAGTTGAGTTAAATTATGAAATGGACATTGTATCTGATTGTGATCAGGATGGGGAGTCGATTGTGAACTGGATAATGGATTGGGTTGCTATACTTATATTGTTCATCTTTTACGTCCGATATGTATTTCCTTGTATATTGTTACTCTGAGAAGCATCATGTTTACTTGTTGCTAAACTAGCATGTGTAGGACATTTAATCAAGCACGATTAAGACTTGCGAGTACGTTTGTACTCACCTAGGATATTCCTAGAGCTTGCAGGTGAGCCGGTGGTCGAAGATTATTTTGACGATGCTTAAACTTGGGGTTTCCTCGGTAGTGTTCGAACAATGGGATAGTTGGTGTTTTGTTCAGCGGTCACTGTGCCGCTGTGGGACTCACTTATTTTGCTTCTGCTGTTGTTAAGTTTCTCCGTACTCGGATATGTTTCCGGTGATAACCGACTGATGTAATATGTTGTCCCATCGTGGACTGTTATTAGTAATATCGTAATGTAGAGCTTTGTGATGATATCCGAGTTGTTAAATTCAGGCTGCCCCTGCACAATGCGTGAATGATATGAAGTGTATGGGTATGCCGTGAAGGATTGAGGCCGTACCATTTTCTACTAAGTCGAGCAGGCGTTGGTTGAGTGACCCGCTGGCTGAGATGCTGTGCCGGCCAGGCAGGGTGTGGGCGTTCTACCGGGCTTTCGAGCGACCCACTAGCTTCCGAGCTAGGTTAGGGTGTGGGTAGAATTGCCGGGCTCCTCCGACCTTGCTTGTCGTGGTAGGATTCGGGAACGACTCTGACTCTTCACCGGTATCTGGGATCTATATGTGGTTTTGGGGAAGATTGGTCGCTTCCGGCCGGCTCGCTCGTAGCGGGTGTCGGATCGTTCCACCTCGGTGCGTACGGCGCAGGTACCGTGCCACCTGGCCGACGAGTCCTTCGGCCCTTGGCGACTTCGCGTTCCTCTAATCATATGTGGATTTCGGGTCCGTGACAATTGTTCTCCTGA